>ML287970.1:0-29950 GCA_005239495.1 Nicotiana undulata
AAAACTTAAGAACTTTGAAATTATAGAATTCACTTCAACGTGCCGAACCGGCCTAAACCACTCAGAATGACTTCAAATTTTGCAGATATGTTATAAACAACACAACGGAACTATTCCCCGTCTCGAAATTTCATTCGGACCTCGAGAACATAAAATCACCTCTCAAGTCACATTTCAAATTCTTTAGAAACCCCACAAGTTCATTAACTCCATTTTTCCTCACTTGGATCCGAAACCAATCAAATCAAACCCGTTTTACACCAAATTCCATAAATAGGACAAACAACATATAATAAACCTATTCCGGGCTCTGGAACCATAACACGGGCCCGGTAACAAGGTTTTCACATAATTATTCACTTTCACATTCCTTTATTATTTTCAGTAAACACAGTTTTCAGAATTCGATTCCGGGCATACGCCCAAGTCCCATATTTTCCTACGGACCCTCCGGGACCGTCACATCACGGGTCCGNCTCGGAACACAGATTTAGCTGGAATTACTTAGGATGACCTTTTGGGTCATCACAAAAATGATACCTTTTACCCTCGAGGAATACAACATGTAGCACTTAAAATGCATCAAAATGGTCTTTTATTTTTGGGTACACCTGTCCTAGACGGACCCAACCCCTATGTTGAGTCCCCTAAGTCAAATGCACGTGATGCAAATAATCGTTCCTATTAAGGATCCGGCATGGGGTTTTGTTATTCTAGGTTTAAACCTAGGGTTGTGTTCTAGACCTGGGTACCCGAGCGGACATCTGGAGCCGAGGTGGGGGCAACGTACCAGGAACACGAAAGCCTACCCGGGCTTGTTGCTGGTCCATCCTCGTTCTTATTTGGTACGACCTCTAACAGGAAAGCGGGCCACGCAAACGTGTGCACCATTTTTTTAGAAGACTTAGAGGGGTGGCGTAAGGAAGCAATTTAAATACAGATCAAATAATATTGAGGGGTGGCGTAAGGAAGCAATTTAAATACAGATCAAATAATATTAAAGCGGTAAAAGAATGGCAATTAGCACATGAGGCCCACAAAATACAGTAATATCTCAATCAATGAAGCCAAGTAAAAACACATAAAAAAGCTCGAATTCTTGAACCCTGAACCCCAGATTCTGAGTTCTTTTCCCCAGCAGAGTCGCCAGAGCTCTCACACCTTCTTTTTACTACCCCGAGAGGGTAATAAGGGGAGTTTTTCCAATTAAAGTGATAATAATCGAAATGAGATTATTTATTTAATCAGATTCGCCACTTGGGGTAATTTAGAGTGTCCCAAGTCACTGGTTTTTTTTAAATCCCAAAACGAGGAAGTTTTGACTTTGTTTATATTGTCTGCGAACCAGAAATCCGGGTAAGAAATTCTGTTAACCCGGGAGAAGGTGTTAGGCACTCCCGAATTCCGTGGTTCTAGCACGGTCGCTTAATGATTCATACATGGCTTATCTAATCTAATTACTTATTTTAGGACCTATGTGTATTTATCCTTTACCGCTTTTAAAAATTTCTGAGGCGAGTCACGCGTACGTGTACTCATCTTATTTAATGAGCTAAAAATCATGTCACGCGTACGTGTACACAATTAATAGCCCTTAATATTTAAGAGATACTTGGCCAAAATCGCGCGAACGCGTAATTTGGTTTATTTTGAAAAATCACAATATGTTACGCGTACGTATACATAATCGAGATAAAACATGAGAACCATTAATTACTAATAGGCTTGGGCTTTTCCAACTCCCATAATCCAGATCCATTTCACTAATCTTGGCTAATACTTCTTTTCTAGATTTTGACAAAACACTATCCATTTCCACTAATTTGAAACCATCATTAAATTATCCTTTTCTTAATTGAACTTCATTAATAATAGGAAAATCACCTAACAATCTAATGAAAAGCAACAGGAATTTCAAACAAACAAACATGCTGACAATCTTAAACACATGAACATCCAAGACTTCATCTCAACAAAATTTGTACTGGAAATTGAAGATAAAGACAAGAGTAAAAGAAATGGACCTTTAAAATGAATCAGAACCTTGACCTATTGACAACCTTGATACTCAACACGGACAGGGACGCAAACAAGCTCTCAATCGGAAAACCTCGCCGGAAACCTCTTTGGACTGATTTTGCTCACCCATTTTGCCGCCTCGAGCATAAATATTGTTCAAGTCAGGGATTTTGACAAGTTTATTGCTTCTTTTAAGATGGTTTTCAGGTGATATCCATGGGTATTTGAAAGTGGAAAAAATAGAATTAGCTATAATGGAAGGACGACTCTCTTAACAGTCCAATCGAGAAGACGACTATTGCGGCTATGGATCTCTCACTGCTTGTTGCTCTCGTTTTTCTCCTCCCTCTGCTCGTTTCTCTTAGTTTGGGGTTGTGGTTGTGTATTTTAAGAGGTGGTGTTGTTTGGGGGGGGAGTCCGCGATGGGGGTTACTGCTGGCGTGATCTAGGGAGGTGGGGTGAAGCGGCAGCCGGCAGAGATGATGATAACTTTGGGTTGGTCGCTGTTGTTTTCACTGTATGTGCCCGTGTGTGTAGAAGAAGGGTGGAGGAGGTGGTTGGCCGGCGGGGATGGTGAAGGGAGGGGCTGGGGGCTGGTGGTCTTCTCTGAAGGTTTTTTGTAGGAGATGATAGCTTGGGGTCCCTTCGATTGTGTGCTGATGGGTGTCTTGTTTAGGAGATGGGGGTCAGGTTATGGCTAGGGGTGTAAGGGTGTGTGCTGTGGTGGTCCGGCAGGTGGAGAGGAGGGAGTAGATCCGGCGGCTGCTTGTTTGATGAGAGAGACGGCTGGGGATCCTCCTGTGGGGATCTCTTGTCTAGAGTGCTGATGGTTTTAGAAGATTATATAGGTAGTGGAATTAGGGTTAGGATTTTATTGGGCTTTTGAAATTGGGCCAAAGACCATATATGGACTTTACAACCCAAAAACTTACTCTTCCTTTTAAAATGATGCAAAATTTATAATTCTAAAAATATTAATTAAAACTTAGTTAATTAAATATTAAAATAAACTCATTTTTATATATTTTTTTAATTTTTGTACTTAAAATAAAGTAAAAGAGTTAAAACTAGCTGAAATGACGATATCAGGCCTAAACTAAATATTAAACGCTAAAATGTATAACATCTCTGGGAGGGTAAAAAATTACGCGTCTACACCGGTTTCCATTATATCAGATCGAGGTCCTCAGTTCACCTCGAACTTATGGAGAGCATTGCACAATGAGTTGGGCACTCAGATAGATCTCAGCTTAGCATTTCACCCTCAGACTGATGGCCAGTCGGAGCGTACAGTGCAGATATTGGAGGACATACTCAGGGCATGTGTGCTTGATTTTGGGGATCAGTGGGACCAATTCTTGCCTTTGGCGGAGTTTGCGTAGAATAATAGTTATCAGTCTAGCATAGAGATGGCTCCATTTGAGGCATTGTATGGTCGGCGGTATCGTTCTCCTATCGGGTGGTTTGAGCCAGGCGAGGCTAAGTTATATGGCACAGACCTGGTGAGAGATGTTTTTGAGAGGGTGAAGATAATTCAAGAGAGGCTCCGCATAACTAAGTCCAGTCAAAAGAGTTATGCGGATCAGAGGGCACGGGATGTAGCATTTATGGAGGGAGATAAGGTTCTGCTGAAGGTTTTACCGATGAAGGGCATTATGAGATTCGGGAAGAAGGGCAAGCTGAGTCCCAGGTTTATAGGTCCTTTCGAGGTGTTGAGGCGAGTTGGAGAGGTTGCTTACGAGCTAGATTTGCCTCCCAGCTTATCAAGAGTTCATTTGGTTTTTCATGTAACCATGCTCTGGAGATATCATGCCGACTTTTCTCACGTGGTTAATTTCAGCACCATTTAGTTGGATGAGAAGTTGGGCTACGAGGAGGAGCCAGTCGCTATTATTGATAGGCAGGACCGCTAGTTGAGGTCCAAGAGAGTTTCTGCGGTAAAGGTCCAGTGGAGGGGCCAACCAGCGAAGGAGGCGACTTGGGAGTCCGAGTAGGACATGCGGAGCAGATATCCACAGCTATTCAGCATTTCAGGTACGATTCTAGACCTGTTCGAGGACGGACGTTTGTTTAAGAGGGGGAGAATGTAACGACCCGACCGGTCGCTTTGCGTATTATGACCTTGTTCCCCTAAATGAAACTTCCCATAGCGGCTTCTCGTGATTTATTACTTGCGGGTACGGGTGGTTCGGGATTTGGAAGTTTTTAGAGTGCTATAGGAACACTTGGTTCCTTACCAAGTTTGACTTCGGTCAACACATTTAGGAAACGACCTCAAGATTTAGTTTCGACAGTTTCAGTAGCTTCATATGATGATTTCAGACTTGGGCGTATGTTTGGAATGGGTTTTCAATGACCCAGGGGCATTTCGGCGCCCAGTATGGGAATCCGGATTTCCTTAAGTTTGAAATTTGGGTTGGAACGTGAGTTTTGTTATCGAGGTCCGAATAAAATTCCGATACCGGGAATAGCTCCGTTATGTCATTTATGACTTACCTGCAAAATTTGGAATCATTCCGAGTAGTATAGGTCGGTTCGGCGCATCGTTATGGAATCAAGAACTTGAAGTTCTTAAGTTTGATTCAATTTGGTTTTGGGAATAAATTATGAGTTTTGTTGTTGTTTTTCACTTTCTGAAAATTCAAGCGAGTCCGTATCATGAATACAAACTTTCTAGTGCCTTACGACGGGGTCCTGGGGGGCTCGAGTGAGTTTCAGACCCCTCGAAGCTTAATGCTAAAAACAGAATTTTCATTGTCTGGTTTCCTTCTTCGCGTTTGCGGGAGGGTACCCGCGTTCGCGAAGAATGAATTGGGCTGGGGCTGCTGATGATCTATGCATTCGCGTTTACCACCCCGCGTTCGCGATGGTCTGGACCCATGACCTTCGCGTTCGCACCTTGGCCTCTGCACTCGTGAAAGGTTGAGACGGGACCTAGCCCGTTTGTTCTTCACGTTCGCTTGTGTCCCACCGCGTTCGCGTAGGTCTAGCCCAGCTAGCCTTCGTCATCGCGGCCCCCTATCGCGTTCGCATAGAAGAGCCTTCTGAGGCCTGGGCCATTGGCCTTTACGAACGCGATTCCCCTGTCGCTTTCGCGATGAAGGGGCAGCTGGGAGGTTCAATTTCTTTAAAATACGGGATATCACCCCCTTCTTTCAGTTTTCCACCACCATTAGAGACCTTGAAGCTTGGAGAAAATATCCCACATCCTAGTTGCCAAAGAGGTAAGTAAATTCTTCACTAATACTAGTTCAAACATGAATTAATAGTTTAATCCTCTAATTAAACCATTAAAAATCAAGATTTGGGGTAGTAAATTAGGGTTCTTGGGAATTTGATGAACACCCAATTATCACTATGAATCCAAGAAGAAATTACATAATTATGATCCTTAGGCTATGGGTGAGTGATTCTTTCGAGAACATTTCAGAATTCGAGCGTGCGGGCCCGGGGTTGAATTTTGTAAATTTCTCAAGAATGATGAATTATGGAAATAAATAGGATAATCTTCCTTCTATAAGCATAAATTGATGTAATTGTACTATAGTTGGCTAGTTGCGAGTCCTCGAGGGTAGAGTTCGGAGTTTCGGGCGCATCCTTGATCCGAGGGGTAGATTCGTCACGAGGTGAGTCTCCTTTCTAACCTTGTAAGAGGGAACTGTCCCAATAGGTGTTCTATGTGCTGTATGTAATTGTTTTGGGGGCTACGTGCCTACAAAGTGACGAGAGTCCACACGTAGCGACTACTATTGTTATGTCCGGGTAGTTAGGCGCACAACATGCCATATACTCTGTCTTGAAATGACTTATATGTTACGAATTAATGTTATGTATATTATTGTTTCCCTGAGAGTTCCTGGACTTGGATAATTGAAAGGAATTTGTTACGGAAAGTAAATTTTAATAGCATTATATGTGCATGTGACCGCTTCGCAATTTACATTCCGCGAGCGATGTGTGATTTCCCCCACTCTCATGGGAGCGGGCCGTACGCCACGGCGGATTGAAAGGTGCACTTTTGGGATGGGCCGTTCGATCCTCGGCAGTGCACAGAGATGATATAATTGAGAATGCACTTTTGGTACGGGCCGTTCGATCCTCGGCAATGCATGGACGAGATTTGTACTATGATATGATATGATTACATTGAGAGATGCACTTGTGGTACGGGCCGTTTGATCCTCAGCAGTGCATAGGTGAGATTGTACTGTGGTAAGAATGCACTAGTGGGACGGGCCGTTCGATCCTCGGCAGTGCATAGATATTTCTTCTGACTCCGGCTGGTTGTCTTATTCTTGTGTGCGCATGAATATTTGGTACTGTTTGGTTGTTTTAGTGATATTGGCTCGACAGATACTTGGGAACAAGGAAAGTGTACATTGTTGCTTATTTTAAGTAGTTTTTCCTGGATTTTTGTAATTGTAGTGTATCTGTTGCTTACTGTTTCCCATGTCTACTGCATTCCGCTATATCCTGCTTTGTATTATTACTGTTTGACCTTAGTAAGTAACGAGTCGACCTCTCGTTACTACTTCTTCGAGATTAGACGGGATACTCACTGGGTACATATTTATTTAATATGTACTCATGCTGCACTTTTGTACTTAATTGTACAGGTTCTGAGGCTGGTGCTTCTGGTTATCAGACCGGAGCTAGATATTGACTGTAGCGGACCCGACTTCACGGTGAGCTGCTTCTTCTGGCGATCCCCAGCAGCACCATGGAGTTTCATTTACTTTTTCTTCCCGTCTATTTATTCAGACAGTGGGATTGTATATTCTATCTTTTGGTTATCCTGTTAGTATGCCCGTGACACTAGTTCCTGGCACACACATAGTGGTTATTTTGGGATTTTGGGTTGTATATATACATGTTGGTGTACTGGCACACGCTTCTTTATGCCTATTATATCTACGACTGAGTTCTCATCTTTAGATATCATGCTTACACTTGTTAAAATTTGTAAATGTTGAACTATATAATCAAATGAAAAAGGGAACACTTAGTGAAATTAATGTGGGCTTGCCTAACCCCTCAGTTGGGCGCCATCACGACCTGAGTTAGGATTTTGGGTCGTGACACCCAGCAATAATCGAAGGCACCAGGATTGCTCGGGGAAGGTGAAGGTTGTTCTCATTTAAGCACGGATCAATGGGCTGCATACGAATGTCTGCCACCCTTTGGCTTCAAAATTTAAGGTGGCCCGGATTATGGGGACCCCTGCTGTGAGCCACGGAGGGGGTGGTCCTCTAGCTTCCAAAATTTCTGCTAACCATGACCGAGCTGCATCACCCAAACCCAGCTTTTCCAAGTATTCAGCTGCATCCACCTCTTCAAATTCCACATATGAGTTCAAAGCACAAGAGTCAAACCGGATTTTCATTACCTTGGTACTCTTCTTTATATGAGCCACATCGGCATAAAATTCTTTAACCAAATGTTCATTTACGTAAAGGACACTTTGGGTGAACCATTTCAATCCCTTTCACTCTTGGAACTGTCTGAGGACATTTGGGTTATGAATGTCCAAGTTCTTCATCAAAAACTGTTGCTCAAAGTGTGAGCGATCTCTGAGACCACCATTCTCTGAACATGTTGAAGGCACTCAGGCAGACAAATCTTTCTTCCCACGTCTCTCTTCTCCTTGACCTCTCAAGGCCACCCACTCAAGTTTCACCTACTTTCCCATCATCTGGGACATCATCATCATCATCTACATTGACTAGTGCAGGAGAAGAAGGTGAAGAGGAAGGCTCGGAACCCTGGCTTTTTGCTTCAAAACCAGCAAAAGAACTATCTATAGGCTCATAGCGCAATTGATATTTCCCTGTGGTTTGTGGTGGATTGGATCGGGGTTCAGGCTGGACCTCCATAAAGTGACCCTTGGAGGCTTCCCTAGACGGGGCATATTCACTGGTTCGGAGGATTTAGGAACTCTGTTGGCAGTTCCCTTCTTACTTATGGCTCTCTAAATGGAAAGTGGTAGAATACTTTTGCCTTGGCCTCGGCCCCAGGAGGGCTCACCCCTTCCTTTTGGTGTATCACCTCTGCCAAGGGATCTAACCATTGTCTGCAACACATAGCAATAGGAATCAGTTAGAATTTAAACTCATAGTGTATACAGATGTATGTTGGAAAGTTGCAGTAAAACAAACTTAGAAGAGGCAGTGCAGACCACACAAAAGTGAGTGCGACCGTAGACAGCCGAGTGCGGACCGCACAATTTCACAGTGCGGCCATACAACCAAAAGTGAGGATTGTACAATTTTGAGTGCGGCCGCACAACCCTAGGTTGATACTACTGGGTTCTCTGATCATTCAGTAGTGCGGACCGCACAATTTTGCTACGGACCACACAATTTCACTGCAGACCGCATAATTGTGGGTACAGTCCGCACAATTAAAAATACCAATTTTACCCTAACTCTCATCTATGCGGACCACACAAAAATGGGTGCGGCAGCACCATTTAAAAATCATGGGCACTATTTTTCATTTATGCAATTTTCTCACAGATAAGCCAAGATTCGAGCAATTAAACATGATTAGCTATTTACTCAGGCCCCAATTAATATTTCAGATACTACCCACATGATTCTAAGCAAAAATGACTAACTATTGTTATTTTGAGGCATGAAACTAACCCTAGACAAAAGAATAAAATTAAGAAAAAAATAAAAAATCTAAAGATGTAATGAACATACCAGTAATGAGGGATGCAAGTGAGAATCTACACAGATGGAATGCTTGAAGTTTGAGATCTAATGGGATATGCACTTTTCTTGCTTAGGGTTTCAGAGTTCAGAGAGTGAAAACGTGTGAATAGTACATGGAGGTCCTATTTATAGGTTGACCAGTCGGTGCAGAACTTACCGGAGTGCGGCTACACAATATTGAGTGCGATCCGCGCTCTTTACCTATACCTTTGAAGAAGAGCTAATGTCCTCACAAAAGTGAGTGCGACCGCAGTGTTTGTGCGGACCACACAATTTTGTGTTCGGCCGCAATTTTTTAACAAGATTTGTCAAGTCAAACTTCAGAGATCATGCAGTTTTGGTCTTCCAGTTGTATGTCCGCACGCAGAATTGTGAGAACGCAAAGTGATAGTGCGGTCCACACTTTTGTGACACTTATCCAATTTTTCTTTCATAGTACTTGCAATGCACACCCATTCATGCATACACTTCGAAACTAGTTAGCACAAAACAAAGCCTATTTAATCTAAAGAAGAAAACCAAGAAAAAGAAAAAACACATGGGTTGCCTCCCAAGAAGCGCCTGATTTAACGCCGTGGCACGACGCAAGTTACTATCAATCACTTTAAGTGAAGCAACGCCACAATGTGGCCATCATCAACCTTGCCAAGATAATGTTTCACACGGTGCCCATTGACTCTAAACACCTCATCGTTCTTATTTTTCATATCTGAAGCACCAAAGGGTGTCACATGCACAACTTCAGATGAGCCACTCCACTTGGATTTCAACTTTCCCGAAAACATCCGCAACCGAGAATTGAACAATAGTACAAGATCGCCTTATTTGAATTCTTTATTACGGATATACTTATCATGAAGGTACTTCATCTTGTTCTTATACGAGGACGAACTTGAATATTCATGGAACAAGAACTGATCAAGCTCATTTAATTGTCCCACCCTTAAGTTGGCGGCAACATCCCACTCAAGATTAAGCTTCTTCAATGCCCACATAATCTTGTACTCAAGTTTCACCGGTAGGTGACAAGCTTTCCCTAACACTAACCGATACAGAGACATACCAATTGGTGTTTTTTAAGTTTTCTTATAAGCCCAAAAGCATCATCAAGTTTCTTTGACCAATCCGTCATGTTGGCATTCACAGTCTTTGAAAAAATGCTCTTGATCTCCCGGTTGGAGGCTTCAACCTGTCCACTTGCTTGAGGATGATAGGGGGTCGACACATTGTGAGTGACACCATACATTGAGATTAAAGTATCAAAAGCTTTGTTGCAAAAGTGTGATCCCCCATCACTAATAATGACCCTTGGTGTACCAAACCTTGTGAATGTGTTCTTCTTCAAAAATGCTACCACACTCTGAGCTTCATTGTTGGGAAAAGCCACGGCTTCAACCCACTTTGACACGTAATCCACAGCTACCAATATATAAGTGTTCCCATATGAGCTCACGAATGGACAAATGAAATCAATGCCCCACACATAAAAAATGTCAATCTCCAAGATGGTGGTGAGGGGCATCTCATTTTTCTTGGAAATCCCACCGGCCCTTTGACATTCATCACAACTCTTGGCGAGATTGCTAGCGTCCTTGTAAAGAGTACGCCAATAGAATCCACAACTTAACACCTTTGTAGACGTCCTTGATCCACCATGGTGACCACCATATGACGCAGAGTGGCCAGCCTCAAGAATTCCCAATTTTTCTTCTTCTGGTACACATTTTCGGATCACCCCATCGGTACAAATTCGAAAGAGGTAGGGCTCATCCCAATAGTAGTCAAGTCAATCCCATTTGAGCTTCTTACTTTGGTTTGAAGAGAACTCATTCGGTACAATACCACTAACAAGATAATTGGAAAAGTCAGCAAACCATGGAATCCCGGACATAGAGATGGGTAGGAGTTTCTTGTCGGGAAATGAATCATTTATCTCAAGGCCATCATGTGGACTACCCTCCTCCTCAAACCAAGACAAGTGGTCCGCCACTTGGTTTTCACTCCCATTGCAGTACTAAATATCAATATCAAACGCTTGTGAAAGAAGTACCCACCGCATCAATCTTTCCTTAGAATCTTTCTTGTTCATCAAATATCGAAGCGCCACATGGTCGATGTGAACAATCACCTTTGTACTCATCAAGTACGGGCGGAACTTCTCCATAGAAAAGACAATAGCAAAGAGCTCCTTTCTGGTCACTGCATAGTTGACTTGGGCCTCGTTCATGGTCTTACTAGCATAGTAGACCAGATGGAATATCTTATTGATACGTTGCCCCAATACCGCTTCAACCGCCACATCGCTTGTATCACACATGAGCTCAAAAGGTAATCTCCAATTTGGTACGGTGATAATAGGAGTAGTAGTTAAGTCATACTTGAGTAATTCGAATCCCTCATACAATCTTCATTGAAATGGAACTTGGCATTCTTCTCCAAAAGTTTGCACAAGGGGTTTACCACCTTAGAAAAGTCCTTGATGAATCGGAGGTAGAACCCCACATGACCTAGAAATATCCTCACTCCCTTCACGGATGTAGGGGGAGGGAGTTTGGATATCACTTCAATTTTGGCTTTATCAATCTCAATACCATTCTTTGAAATCTTGTGACCGAGGACAATGTCTTCCTCGACCATGAAGTGACACTTCTCCCAATTAAAAACCAAGTTAGTTTCCTCACATTTTGCCAATACCTTGTCTAAGTTGTCCAAGCATTCTTCAAAAGAATTCCCCACCACGAAAAAATCGTCCATGAAAACCTCTAGAAATTCCTCCACCATATCGCTGATGATGGCCATCATACACCATTGAAAAGTCGTCGGTGCATTGCGTAACTCAATTGGCATCCACGAGAATGCGAAAGTACCATAGGGACAAGTGAACGTGGTCTTCCGTTAGTCCTCAGGACCAATAAGAATCTGATTGTAGCCGGAGTATCCATCAAGGAAGTAATAAAAAGCACATCCGGCCAACCTATCCAATATTTGATCAAAAAATGGAAGCGGAAAATGATCTTTCCGAGTGACTTTGTGAAGCTTCCTATAATCCATGCATACTCTCCACCCGGTGACAGTTTTTATGGGGATCAATTCATTTTTGTCATTTGTTATCATAGTTATGCCCCCTTTATTTGGGACACATTGAACCGGCGAGGTCCACGAGCTATGGGAAATGGGGTAAACAACCCCGGCATCCAACCATTTGATGACACTCCTTCTTCACTACCTATTGCATTGCTTCATTCATTCTTCTTTGATGTTCCATGGAGGGTTTGGAATCCTCTTCCAAAATAAATTTATGCATGCAAAAGGCCCCGAATATCCGCCAATGTCCAACCTATAGATTTCTTCCTCCTTTGGAGCACCGCCAAGGTAGAGTCTACCTACACGTTAGTTAATCACGAGGAAATAATAACAGGTAAAGTGGAACAAGAGCCATGAAACTCATACATGAGGTGTGAAGGCAAAGGCTTTAACTCAGGGTTGGAGGCTTCTCGATTAAGGGCTTTGTTGGAGGAGTCTTCCGGTTCTCAAGATCCAAAGACAATTTTCTGGACTCATAAGTATATGACCCCATTCCTTTCAAAGCATTGATACATTCCACAAAGCCTTCCTTCTCATCATCATCATGATTTAGCACACAGCTTCCAAGGTGTCCTCAACATTCATTAAAACACTTATGTCATCAATGAATACTTCGGTCATAGATCCACGAACGAACAAACTTTGTTGCCTCATTGATTTGGATGCATAGAGTACCACTTTTTCATCACCCATCCGGAAGGTGAGCTCACAATCTTCCACATCAACTAGGGCCTTCCCCATAGCAAAGAAAGTTCTACCCAAGATAATAGGCACCTTGTAGTCAACCTCACAATCAAGGATCACAAAGTCCGCTGGAAGGATGAACTTTTCAACCCTAACTAATACATTATCAATTATCCCCAATGGCCTTTTCATAGTTTGATCTGCCATTTGTAGCCTCATCAATGTGGGTCTTGGTTGCCCAATTCCCACCATTTTGAACACATAGTAGGGCATCAGGTTGATGTTTGTCCCCAAATCACATAAAGCTTTGGCAAAATCGGTGCTCCAGATAGTGCACGGGATTGTGAAGGCGTCAGGGTCTTCCAATTTCGGGGCCATTGAGTGCACAATAGCACTCAGTTGATGTGTCATTTTGATCATTTCACAATTCATTGATCTCTTATTTGTTACCAAATCCTTCATGAACTTGGTATATCCCGAAATTTGTTCTTAGGCTTCAACCAACGACACATTTATGGACAAACTCTTCATCATATCAATAAATTTCTTGAATTGGTTCTCACTGTTTTGCTTTGCGAGTCTTTGAGGGTATGGAGGAGGAGGTTTTGGCATGGGTGCCTTGGTCTTTTGCACTACCGGATGCGGTATATCAATCACGTGTTCCCTAGACGAGTTCACTTCTTCTTGTGTCTCCTCCCCACTTTCATCAATGTCAATCCTCATATCTTCATTAGCTTGAACCTCATTTCTTGGCATGTCATCTTCATGATCCAACACATCATCATCCACAACTCTTCTTTGGTTTGAGGCACCTGCCTCCCCACCTTTTCTGCTCCGTATGGTTACGGCCATTGCATGCCCTGTATTGTTCCCACCCTTCGGGTTCACTGCCGTATCACTAGGTAGTGCCCCCTTAGGACGAGTGTTTGAAGCTTGAGATATTTATCCAAGTTGAGCCTCCAAATTGCGGATAGAAGCATTCTGGGAGGCTAATTGAGCATCGGAGTCGGCATTTTTCTCCATCATTTGCTTGAACATATTTTCAATCTGTCCCATTTCACTATTGGAAGAACTAGAACCTTGTGACGGATATGGAGACAGGTTGCTTGGTTGTTGATACATTGGGGGACTTTGAAATCCCGAACCCTGATTCGCTTGATTATTATTGTTCCAACCTCCTTGATTGTTGTTGCCTCCACAATTGCTTTTATTGTTTCCACCCCAATTACCTTGATTATTGCCTCCCCAATTTCCTTGGTTACCTTTATTACTCTAATTGCTTTGATTATTGTTATTTCCCCAATTGCCTTGATTGTTGTTGTTTCCAACACTCCAACTGCCTTCGTGGCTTTGGTTGTTCCAATTTCCTTGGTTTCCTTGTGATATCTATTGTTGTTGATTTGGAGTATTGTTTCTTTGACCCTGATAATTATTGACATATTGCACTTCTTCTTCTCGTTCATTGTACGAACCACCTTGGTCATACCTACTATCATCTTGCTCAAATTGTTCCGTACGGTTTTGTACTTGTTGACCTCTTTACCGTCTCTTGTTCACATCATATTCACACCTTCCATAGCATTCACTTGTTTCGGCCCTTGAACTTGTTGAAGTTGAGCCTTGGCCAATTTTTTCATTGTGGTTGTCAACTCGGCAATAGATTTCCCATGAGCATGTAGATCCTTGTGTAGGTGAATAACATTTGGGTCACCTTAAGGAACATTGGCCCTACTTTTCCATGCCGACGAAGTATCCGCCAGCTCATCCAAAATTTCACAAGCTTCGGCATAAGGCGTGTTAATGAAGTTCCCGCCGCCAAGTTGATCTACCACACATTGATTTGTTGTGTTGATCCTCATGTAGAAGGTTTGTTGGATCATGGCCTTGTTCATATCATTATTCGGGAACTCCTTAACCATGGTACGATATCTTTCCCGAATCTTGTGCAATGGCTCATTGGGATCTTGCTTGAACGCTAGAATTCCATCCCATAGTGTAGCCATGTGCCCCTGAGAGAAGAATTTGGCATTGAACTTTTCGGAAAACTCATCCCAAGTATGGATAGAATGATTGGGTAATCTCTCTAACTAGTACAAAGCCTTTCCCCATAGAGAAAAGGGAAATAGCCTCAAATGTAGTGCATCCTCGGAAACATTTGTTTGCTTGCTCCCCCAACAAGTATCGACGAACCCCTTGATATGCTAAGAATTTTAGTTTGGAGCTCCGGTGAAGAAACCTCGTTACTCAAGTAGTGTAAGCACCACATTGGTGATTTGGAAGTTGCCCGCCCTAATACAGGGCGGGACTATAGCACTAGAAAAACTCTCGTTCAGCAACACCCGGTGTGCTGTCGCTCTTGGTAGAGGTGGGAAGGATTGGGGATATTATCACGAGGCTGTCGGCCTCTCCTGTTTACTTGAGGTTCGGGATGAATCTTATCTCCTTGATCATCTTCCACCTCCTCCCCAATGGAAAATTCCCGATGGGCTCGTTGTCGAGAGCCATTTTCGTACCTATAAGCAATTCAAAAACAAAATTAGCGACTTGGAAGGAAAGAAAGACAAAGCACACAAAAACCTAGATATATAGCTAAATCTGCTTAACTCTCTGGCAACGGCGCCAAAAATTGATCTCGCCCAAACTCACACCACTATTAGGAAGTGAGGCAGTCGCTGCAATAATAAAACCCAACATAGGTCGGGATCGAATCCACAAGGAGTTAGAATAGGGATTAGGTATATATTTTTTTCGATTGTATGATTTTTCCTAAATTACTCTTACACATTATTGATTGTTGTTCTACTTCTACTTTGATCTATTGTTTGCAATTATAAAACTAAGACACAATATTTTTGGTTTTCAGTTGTTTTTCAAATGATAAAAGGATCTAGGGTCGCGACTTCCACCTAGGTGGTTATCTACTGGGTTGTAAACTCTAGGGCACATTTGATTGATCGGGGTTGTAATATAGAAATCACACTCGAATACCCACTTTATACCTCTCGGTAGTTTGAGTGATTTTTCCCAATTTGGCTTTCTCAAACCCAAATGGGTATAGCTCAAAACAAGTGATAAATGCTCAAGTCGGATCTCACTATCTTAGATTTGACCCTTTAATTGGGGCTATTAATTTCTTGAGTTCACTCTAATTTCTTGTTAGCCAAGTTTTCCTAGACTTAGTCTCTCTTTCTCAAGTAGAGACTAAGTCACTTATGCGTGAATCAATGTTTGGAACTATTAATTCTTGAATTCAAGCAAGAACTAGGCTAAATATCACTAACCCAATCACAAACTAGTCCAAAATCAAACACCCATTAAATACCCACACTAGGGTTGGGTCACAACCCTAGCTTGAAAGTTAGCTACTCATGGAAAATGCAGAAATTAAAGAAGAAATTAAGATAGAATCCATAATAATTAATTATGGGAAGAAAATATAATGTTTGGAGACAAATCTAGTACAAAATTACTTAAAGCAGTAAAGCAACAACTCAGGTTCTCTCCTAAAAACAAAACTTAACCTAAAAATGACAAAAAGTCCTATTTATACTAAGCTGAAAATATCTGACAAATATTCCCCCTACAGAGGTTGTGCGGCCGCGTAATTCTGAGTGCGGTCCTCACTCTGAGATTTATTGTAAACTGGGCCTTTTTCGATCGCGTAGTTCTGAGTGTGCTCCGCATTTCATCTTGTTGTGCGGACCGCTCATTTGTGAGTGCGGTCGCACACTGGCTTCTGCGGTCGTACAATAATCTTGCGGTCCACACAGCTTCACTTCAAGGTTCTCTGATTCTGATTGTGTCCGGGCCGCATAATAATGAGTGCGACCGTACTTGTAATCCTGCGGCCGCACAATAATGATGTAGTCTGCATACCTTCAGTTGCCCAAAATTCTAACTCTCTGAATCTCTCTTCTGCGGCTGCACCAAAATTGTGCGGTCTTCATGAAGCTAATTTGACGGGGCTCCTTCATTGTTTGCAGTCGCACATAGTATTGTTCGGTCCGCAATATAAGCAATTTTTCCTTGTTTTGGTCCTTGTTCAATTTTGAATCCTTTTTGAGTTGATTTTCACTTCTTTGGCTCATTTCCCAATATTCTTGCAAGAAAGCTCATTTCATTAGTTCTCAGGGTTACCTTTAAGCATTTTGAGCTAAAACACAAGTAAAAGAAAGCAAATAAGGGGTCTAAATCCCAACTTATCAAGTCCTCAAATCCTTTGCCCAAATTACCTGTGATGTTCTTTCTCCTAAGTACTTATAATATGTCGATAACCAGAAATCTCACAAGCAACATATGATCCAATCAGCTACCATTGTATAACTCCGTAACCCATTAAGATTTCTTATCCCCCATCGACATGATCCTTCATAATCAACCTGCCAAATTTCTCGAAACCTTTCCGTTACTCTGAATCACTAGCCACATGCACACATTCGACCTCTTACTGGATAGCCAATCAAATCCTTGGTAGATGCTCCGTCAACACCACACAACCTCTAACCTTCTCACATGAGATAACCCACCCGTGGAAGCTCCATGCCGACATCATCCAACGATGTTGTACTGGGTATCATTGCTACGAAATCAGTAACCCATCCTGAGCCCGAGCTCATTCATCAGCTGTACAAGTCCGTTCACTCCTCATGGACATTAACTAAAGGTGCGGCAATACATTCCAATCCAAAGTCGTGTCGTAACCTTCTCCACATCAAGAAACTCATTGCCACTGTATCCAGCTCTTCCTAGCATAGCAGTCAACATTCCAAATTCAGTCTGCAGACCTAATCACTGACATGACTCCCAAATCACTATAAACTTTCCTCATGTCGGGTAGTTATCCTACCACAGAACCCATAGGCTACTCTGCCACTCTCCCACATTGGTCAACCCTCTCCATTAAGCAACTACCCAACTTCCGCTTCTTACACGTGGACTTCTAGAAATTTAACCACCACAAGACACCTCCCACATGTCCTTCCCCATCCTTCGCCGCCCAATTGTTGCCTTAAATCAATACTTATCCTTGTAGAACTGAACCAATAGATCGATTCCAACTTTAAACCTTCCCGAAGATCATCTCACACTACTCTGCCCCGAAGTTTAATTGATAAAGAACATAACGCCGGCAAACCTTAATGCGTTCAACAAGGATGACGACACCACATGACAGATGAAAATTTCCACCACGCTCGAAAATGCCAAGTCTCGTTACTCCATCAACCCAAACCTGATCATTCCTAGTCCGATTACCTTTCCTATACCGGAAATAAAATACTGAATCTCTGAATCATACACTGAGTAACACCTTCTTTCAGGTCACTCACTACATCGACGCCTGTACAAGCATCCTACCATTCCACAACCACTATGCGATAGCAGCGCACGAATTGCCGTGACAATCAGGGCCAAATCTCAAAACCTTAGGTAGTACTGATACTGAGCTGAAACGACAGAATGACCTTCGCAATGAAAAAACAATAGTCCAATCAAATACGCAGGGAGAAACATCCTGCACCACATCTATAGTACCATTGCAATTCCTCGATTCCTGATTAATAACAAGCGCTTGGCGTCGCATAAGGGTTAATAGGAAAGAAATGAAGGTGTAGGCCTCAAGGGAAACAAATCGCACGATGGGGAATCAAGAAGGGAAGTGCTCCTAACAACCATGTAGCCTCTCAAAGATAAGTACATACGTATCCGTACCGATCCACAAGACTCTACCACACTCGCTCATGACTCGTGAGACCTAAGTGAACCTAGTGCTCTTATACCATGTTGTCACGACCTAAAATCCATTAAAGGTCTTAATGGCTCCGGAAACCATTGTCAGGCAAGACAACAATAAACACTTAACTTTGTTCTCATTTTTATCATTTTAGAAATTTCATTCTCTTTAATTAAGAAGTAAAGGATTGAATTTACAAAATAAATAATAACACATTTACATCAATTTCAATACAGTGAAATCCATGGTCGCCCTAAAACCTGGTGTCACAAGTACATGGGCTTTTTCTAGGAAGTAAAATAAAATACAATAACTGTCCGTAATACAAGATTATGCCAGAAAAGAAAAAAAACATGAGAACTCTGAGGGAGACTCTACTGGTTGCAGATCGTCTCATAAGATGTAGCTCACCTAAGTCTCCGCCTGCGTACACGCCTCTGCCCTTACAAAACCACTAATCATGAATGCACCTACACAAAATGTACGGTAAGTGTAGTGCGAGTACGTAAATCAATGCGTACCCAGTAAGTATCCCGCCTAACCTCAAATAGGTAGTGACGAGGGGTCGACTTCGACACTTACTAAGAGCCAACAATATGATAATAGGAAATTCTTATTAGATATGATATACAACAATAAGACTCTAAACAAGAAATAACTGAACAAGTCTTTACCATATGTAAAAGCCTAAATTACTTCCTTCTTTTAAAGCATATAATCACATAAATACCACCGATGACGTTCGGCCCGATCCAACATAAATGTAAACTGTGCATTGTCGAGGGTCGAACGACGCGTACCATATAAGCATCAATTTTCCCGCTCGCGAATAATACATGCGACACGGTCAAATATAAATTTCAGGAATTAACCCGCTCGCGGATCATACATGCAACACTGTCAAATATAAACTATCAGGAATTACCCCGCTCGCAGATCACACTTGCCACGCGGTCACAAATCATTTAATAAGAAAAACTCCTTTCAGGAATTACCCCGGTCCCAAATTTTCCTTAATTGCAACTCCTTTCAAAGCATTTAATAAGAAAAACTCAATCCCTCTCCTTCTCAAGGAAAACAATAAACATAAATCAATAACAATATCAACAAGGCATGATGTAAGCCTAAAACTACCCGAACATAGGCATAGCTAGTAGCTACTTATGGACTTTCGTCACCTAGTGCGTACGTAACCCTCAAAAATAGAAGCACATAATATTTTAGTTCATCTATGGGGTTAATTCCCTCTTAAAAGGTCATAAAAAAGACTTACCTCGCTTTGGAGTCCTATAACCGGCTCCCAAGCCCTTCAAACAACTCAAATCAATGCCCAACGCTCCAAAACTAGTCAAATATTAAGAAATTCCATAAATATATATACTCTAATAATCATTATAATCCTATTTACAATAATTTCCAACTTCGTTCGAAAAGTCGATATAATCACCCTCGGGACCACGTGCTCGGATTCTGAATTCTTTTCGAAAATAAACTTTTCCCATAACTCTGCGAACTCAAATATATAACTTATTCCAAATTCCATGTCTAATTTCGTGGTCAAAATTAAAAAATATAAATTTCTAGGTTTTCTTCAAATTCCAAAATTTCTACAAATTTTCAAGTCCAAATCCATACAAAATCCAAGTATTTAACTTGCAATAGGTGGGAATCACTTACCTTGACATAGATAACGAAAATCTCCCTTCCAAGAGCTCTAACAATCGCCCAACCAAATGAAAAATGGAGGAAAATTACCAAATGTCGTCTTTAAAATGACACTGGCCTTCTTCGTGATCGCGATGGCCAAAATGCACTGCCTTTGATTTTCCTATTCGCGTTCGCGTTTCAGAATCCGCTATTGTGAAGGCCAACTGCTCCAGGCCCCTCTCCCTTTCCCTCTCTTCTACGCGTTCACGACATCCCTCACGCGTTCACATAGGCTATCCCATGCCTCTTCCGCGTTCGCGAGCCCACAGTCGTGTTCGCGATGCAAAATTTCTCCCCGCTCCAAATCCTCTTCGCGATCGCGTCCCATTAACTGCGATCGCGATGCACACCACATGCATCAGAAACCAGCAGTAGAAATTCATGAAGAGAATTACCATAAACCATCCTGAAACACACCCGGGACTCCCGGGACCCCGTCCAATCACACAAAATAGTCCCATAACATTACATAGACCTGCTCGAGGCCTCAAATCACATCAAACAACATAAAAATCATGGATCACATCCCGATTCAAGCTTAATGAACCTTAAAACTTCAAACTTCTTTATTCGATGCCGAACCTTACCAAATCACGTCTGATTGACCTCAAATTTTGCACACAAGTCACATTCGACATTACGGAACTACTCTAACTTCCATAATTGGAATCCAACCCCGATATTAAAAAGTCAACTTCCGGTCAAACTTCTCAAAAACCTTCAAATTTCTAACTTTTGCCAGATGACCCCAAAATGACATGCGGACCTCCAAATCCACTCCTGGACGCGCTCCCAACACCATAATCACCATACGAAGTTATCCCCAAACTCAGAATCCCAAACGGACATTAATAACATTGAAATGCACTTCAACCCAAATTCATAAAATTCTTTCAAAAGGCCAACCTTCCACAATAGGCGCCGAAATGCTCCTGGGCCATCAAAAATCTGATCTGGACATACGCCCAACTCCATAATCATCATAAGAACCTGTTGGAGCCTTCAAATCCCGATTCCGAGGTTGTTTTGCTCAAAACCAAACCTTGGTCAGACTCTTCCCACTTTAAGCTTCTGAAATGAGACTTTTCTTTCCAAATCAACTCTGTACTTCCGAAATCCAATTCCGACCACACGTATAAGTCATAATGTCTTAAGTAAAGCTGCTCATGGCCTCAATCTTCCAAACGGTGCGCTAGAGCTAAAAATGACCGGTCGGATCGTTACAACTTTAATCGAAAGAGAAGTTTTGCTGCTATTTGCATTGTACCATCTTATTTGTGTTGATTTTACGCCTTTTCTAAGTAATCAAAATAGCTTAGAGAGTTATCAATTGACCCAGTCGGGAAGAATAACCGAGAGGTGTTCTTCAAAAGATCATTCATTCACTATTTTTGTGCATATGTTCATAGGACCTGTTATTAGGCTAATTAAAGGAATCACATTTATTCGGAAGAAGAATTTTAATCCCTGAAGTAGCCTAATCATCTGTTGAAATCGACAGAGTCAATAGAAGTTAGGAATGAATTTAACATAGAGTTACCTGGAACAATAGTGGATAGCATATCATGTCACAACCCGTACTTCTCACTCTGATATTCAATCGTTGCTCCTAATCATTAAAGTGTCATTAGTTCTTACAATTGACAATATAACATCAATCAAAGGTTTGTTATTCTGGATAGTGTTGAGATGAGGATTTATTAGAACATTATTTAAACCAATCCCTATGGATACAATTTAATACTATATTATCTTTGACTAGCGAGCCTACGTTTTGTACACCGATTTTGCGCTCGTCAAATTTTGGCGACGTTGTTGGGTATTGGCAAGAAATAGTGTTTAAATTAATTTTTAGTGCTAATTCAGGAACAACTTTATTTTATTTTCCTTTTTTACGCTCTTCTCATCTGTGTGCAGGAAACAAGTTAAATTCAACGGTGTATGACTCAATCCTCTCCAAAGGACTTGGCGTAATACAACACAGAGTTATACAAGAACCTGAGGCAGTTGAGATGAGAGAAAGAATCTAGTGGATTGTTGTTGGGTTAGACTCCAACTTAAGATATAATGTCATACAACAAAGAGGTAGTGTCCCTAGCTGCGAGAGAGGTGGCTCAGAAACGGGAAGCACGACTAGCAGCTGATGCAGCTAGAATTGCGGATAAAACTGTTGAGAGGGAGCAAAGGTTCTATCCAATCGAAACATAATAGAAGATGAATTTGAAAATGCAATCCCTAGGCCTTGGAGATCGCTAGGATATTATGCTAAACCAGTGTACAACTAACAATAGTCCAGTGTGAGGCCCCCACCCAATTGATGCCAACAATTTTCAACTCAAATAGGGAGTCATCCAGACCATTTAGAACAATTGCATTTACAGAGGCAAACCCAATGAAGACCCCAACAATCATATGATGGACTTTGATGAAATTATAAACACATTCCCCTGCAATGGAGCATTACATGATGTTATCCACCTCAGAGAATTCCCTTCCTCACTTAAGGATGATGCAAAGCAGTGGTTGAGAAGTCTGCCCACAGGGTCAATCTAAATGTGGGAGGAGATGACTACCAAGTTTCTGTAAGAATACTTCTCGACTACTATGAAGGAGATTCACAATTTCAGCCAAGGTGAAGGAGATACAATGTTTGAGGCATGGGAATGATTTAAGGAGCTATTGTGGAGGTGCCTTCACAACAGAATGGAGAAATGCATGCAATTCACGACTTTTGTGACGGGTTAAACCCGTCATCAAGGAGATTGCTTAATAGTGCAATGGCATGTCCTTTGATAAAGAAAACTCCTGAAGAGATTGTCACTCTTTAGAATGAACTATTTGAAGACGCGAAACAATGGTCCACAGATCAAGGGGATCGAAGAAAATCAGCAGGGGTGCAACAAGTAGAATCGTCTGTAGCAATGCAGGCCCAAATAGCAGCTCTGGCTAAGATCAAGAAACTGATGATGGCTCAAGTGAAAATTCAACCACAGGTGGGATGTAGTCATCCTACCACAGAACCCATAGGCTACTCTGCCACTCTCCCACTTTGGTTAACCCTTACACCTGGCCTTTTAGAAATTTAACCACCTCAAGACACCTCCCACATGTCCTTCCTAATCCTTCGGCGCCTAATTTTTGCCTTAAATCAATACCTATCTCTGTAGCACTTGAACTAATAGATAGCTACCAACTTTAATGTAACGACCCTTTCACGACCCAAAAATCCCACCTTCGGGCCATGACTGCGTCTAACGTTGAACCCGCTAGACAAGCCAACGTTTGAACTAAATAAAACTTATTAACAACAAATACGAACAAGATAACCAAGGCTTCGATGGCCCACCATATAAAATTTAACAAAATAACCCAAAATACAACATAGCACTTTTCAAAAATAAAACGCATAAACAAATCCCAGAATTGGTGTCACATACTCACGGACTATCTAGGAGATTACTACAAACAAGAGGTCTGAAATGAATACATAAAACTGTCTTTGAAATACAAAGTAAGACAGAGCTGAAAGTGGAAAGTAGAAGGTGACGTCAAGTCCCACGAACGTCTGCGGGTCTACCTCGATGTCTCCCGTATGAACTGATGAGATGCTCCGACCGTCAATGGCCACCGGGTCCGGCTGCGTAGTCTGCACAACATAAAGAAGTGCAGGTGTAGCATCAGTACAACCGACCCCATGTACTGAGTAAGTGTCGAGCCTAACCTCGGCGAAGTAGTGACGAGGCTAGGACCAACACAACATATGTACCCGTGCAATTTTATATAATAACAGGAAAGAAAATGGCAACAGAAATAAGACAGATACGGGGAAAACATGCTGGGGAGGTAGGGATAACAATATGCGGGAACTGCAGAACAGAGTAACAAATGAAACGTAAAGACAAGGCAGAAATTTAACTTCTTAACAAATAATGAACAGAGAAAGGCACGACATGTCCCCTCGTGCATAGCCTCACAATCACTCGGCACGGAATATCCCCTCGTGCATATATAATAACACTCGGCACGGAATGTCCCCTCGTGCATAACCACACACTCACTCGGCACGGAATGTCCCCTCGTGCATATATAATAATACTCAGCACAGAATGTCCCCTCGTGCATATACTCACAATCACTCGGCACGAAATGTCCCCTCGTGCATATATAATAATACTCAGCACAGAATGTCCCCTCGTGCATATATAATAACACAAAGCAACAACATAAAGTGAAAGTCAATACTAAGAAGTCCCAAGTGCATAGAAATACATCAATACAATTCGATTGCCCCGGCAAGGAGAAATCATCAATTACAATATCAACAAATGCCCGACAAGGGTCTCACCTATAACCAACCTCGCGTCAGAATTACAAATTCAACCTCAACTGAAATAAATCACTCAATAACGCTCCACGTCATGAAACAACATCAAGGTATCACTTTTAATTCACCAATTACTCACAGGGCGGAGAAAATTAAGAACATAGTAAGTTTCATCACAAATGACTCACGGGCATGCTTGACCGCAACGCATAGGCACTCGTCACCACGCCTATACGTTGGACATGAGTTTCACATAACAAGTAAGACTCTATACCTAATCCCTCAAGCTGAGGTTAAGCCAAACACTTACCTCGGCTCCAAAAATTGCAAGTCAAGCCTCGATCACAGCCTTTCCTTTAGAATCCGACTCCGGAACGGTATTATCTAGACATAATCAACCCAAGTATATCAATAATGGCTCAATAAATCAAACTCATTGCCTTATTGTTTATTTCAAAGCATTCTTCCTAAGATTTTAAAATTTGACCACGGGCCCGCTTGGTCCAAACCCTACGAGTTAGAATATATGATTTGTCTTAATATTCGACCCCAAATTGAGGTTGAATTACTCAAAATTCTAGAAATCCAACTCTACCTAAAAACCCTTAATTCCCACTTTAATTTCCATGTTTTTAGGCCTAGAATTTAGTGATTAATTGGATAAATTAAGAGGAAACGAGATCAAGAGCACTTACCTATGGAGTTATGGAGGTTGGGGAGCTTGGTTTTCGCCTATGGGTGGGTTTGAGGAAGAAGGGGGGAGTGAAAGATGGAAGTGATCCGTAATGGGTCTGTTTTTGGGGTTATTAAAATCACTGGGCGTATTTACCCTTTGCGTTCGCGAGCCACTGGCCGCGTTCGCGAAGGCTTGGCAGCTGGGACCTATGCGTTCGCGTAACCAGGGCCGCGTTCGCGTAGGTCTGACCCCCTAACCCTCCGCGTTCGCGTGCCACTACCTGCGTTCGCGAAGAACAACCTACCTAACCCCCAGATCCCACCCCATAAAACTACGCGTTCGCGAGAAGGGCGTCGCGTTCGCGTAGAGCAGTCCCCCCTCAGCTCCGCGTTCATGCCCATACCCCTGCGTTCGCGTAGAACAAAACCCAAGCCACACTATTTACCCTTCGCATTCGCGTACCCTTGGCCGCGTTCGCGAAGGGTATCACACCAGACATCAGAAACCTGCAACATCACACCAGATTTTTCATGTTTTTCACACCCCGTTAGCTACCCAAAACTCACCCGAGCCCTCGGGGCTCAAAACCAAAAACACACACGACTGCCAAAACATCCTACAGACTTGTTCAAGCTTTTAAATCATAAAAATATCATCAAAAACCATGAATCAAACCCCAAAAAGAAAATTAATCAACTTAAGAACTTTGAAATTCTATAATTCACTTCAACGTGCCGAACCGGCCTAAACCACTCGGAATGACTTCAAATTTTGCAGATAAGTTATAAATGACACAACGGAACTATTCCCGGTCTCGGAATTTCATTCAGACCTCGGGAAAATAAAATCACCTCTCAAGCCAAATTTCAAATTCTTTAGAAACCCCACAAGTTTATTAATTCCATTTTTCCTCATTTGGATCCGAAACAAATCAAATCAAGCCCGTTTTACACCAAATTCCACAGATAGGACAAATAACATATAATGAACTTGTTCCGGGCTCCGGAACCGCAATACGGGCCTGGTAACATGACTTTCACATAATTACTCATTATCACAAGCCTTTATTATTTTCAGAAAACAATTTTCTTTCAAAAGTCATTTCTCGGGCTTGGGACCTCGGAATTCGATTCCGGGCATACGCCCAAGTCCCATATTTTCCTACGGACCCTCCAGGACTGTCACATCACGGGTCCAGATCCGTTTACCAAAAATGTTGACCAAAGTCAACTTTATTTAATTATTCAATTCAAAAATCCCATTTTTATCAAATTTTCACATGGAAGTTTCCCGGCTACCTGCCCGGGCTGCGCACGCATATCGAGGTGAGATTAACGGAGGCTTTCGAGGCCTCGGAACACAGATTTAGCTGGAATTACTTAGGATGGCCTTTTGGGTAATCACAATCTCCACCTCTAAAACAAACATTCATCCTCGAACGGATATAGTAAAGTACCTGAGTCTGAGAAAAGATGGGGGTAACGACTCCTCATGTCGGACTCGGACTCCCAAGTAGCTGCCTCGGCAGGCTGACCCCTCCACTGAACACGGACCGAAGGATAACTCTTCGACCTCAACTGGCGAACCTGCCTATCTAATATGGCTACTGGCTCCTCCTCATAAGTCAGATCCTTGTCCAATTGGATACTGCTGAAATCATGAACATGAGATGGATCTGGAATATACTTCCGGAGCATGGATACATGAAACACGGGATGCACTGCAGATAAATGCGGTGGCAAGGCAAGTTTGTAGGCCACCTCTCCTACTTTATCTAAAACTTCAAATGGGCCTATATACCTAGGTCTCAACTTGCCCCTCTTTCCGAATCTCATGACGCCCTTCATTGGCGACACTCGAAGGAACACCTGGTCTCCTACCATAAAAGCCAAATCTCGAACCCTACGATCTGCATAGCTCTTTTGCCTGGACTGAGCTGTACGAAGCCTATCCTGAATAATCTTCACCTTATCCAAGGCATCCTGGACTAACTCAGAACCCAATAATCTAGCCTCTCCGGGCTCAAACCATCCGACTGGAGACCGACATCGCCTACCATACAACGCCTCATACGGAGCCATCTGAATGCTCGACTGGTAACTGTTGTTGTAGGCAAACTCTGCTAAGGGCAAGAACTGATCCCATGAACCACCAAAATCAATAACACATGCCCGCAACATATCCTCCAAAACCTGAATAGTGCGCTCGGACTGTCCGTCCGTCTGAGGGTGAATGATGTGCTCAACTCTATGTGAGTGCCCAACTCTCTCTGAAATACTCTACAGAAATCGGAGGTAAACTAAGTACCTCAGTCTGATATGATAGATAAGGGCACATCGTGTAATCTGACAATCTCTCTAATATAGATTTGATCCAACTTCTCAGCTGAAGATAAAACCGCCACCGGAATGAAATGTGCTGATTTGGTCAGCCTATCTATCACAACCCATATTGCATCAACCATCCTCGGAGTCCGTGGGAGTCCAACTACAAAATCCATCGTGATACTCCCACTTCCACTCGGGAAGCTGAATCTACTGCATCAAACCACCGGGTCTCTGGTGCTCATATTTAACCTGCTGACAATTCAAGCACCAAGCCACATAAGCTACGATGTCCTTCTTCATTCTGCGCCACCAATAATGCTGCCGCAAGTCTTAGTACATCTTCGCGGCGCCCGAATGAATGGAATACCGAGAACTATGGGCCTCCTGCAATATCAACTCACGAATGTCGTCCACATCAGGAACACATATACGACCCTGCAATCTCAAAACTCCCTCAGCATCAACTGTGACTTGCTTGGCACGCCCGTGCCGAACCGCATATCTAAGAGCACACAAGTGACGATCATCATACTGCCTGGTGCAAATACGATCATACAATGAAGAACGAGCGACGGTATGGGCCAAAACACTGCCACCCTCAGAAACCTCCAATCTGACAAATCGATTGGCTAACGCCTGAACATCCAAAGCCAAAGGTCGCTCTCCAACTGATAGATAAGCCAAACTACCCATGCTGACTGACTTCCGGCTCAAGGCATCGGCCACCACATTGGCCTTTCCCGGATGATAGAGAATAGTACTTTCATAATCTTTCAGCAACTCCAACCACCTCCTCTGCCTCAAATTCAACTCCTTTTGCCTAAACAAATATTGCAAACTCTTGTGATCAGTGAATACCTCACACGGTACCCCATACAAATAGTGCCTCCAAATCTTCAAGGCATGAACAATAGCTGCAAGCTCCAAATCATGGACTGGATAGTTCTTTTCATGAATCTTCAACTGACGTGAAGCATAGGCTATAACCTTCCCATCCTGCATCAACACTGCACCAAGCCCAACTCTCGAAGCATCACAATACACGGTATAAGAACCTGAACCTGTGGGCAGTACCAACACTGGTGCGGTGGTCAATGCTGTCTTGAGCTTCTGAAAGCTCGCCTCACACTCCTCCGACCATCTGAACTGAGCACTCTTCTGCGTCAACTTGGTCATAGGGGCTGGTATAGACGAAAACCCCTCCACGAACCCGCGATAATAGCCTGCTAGGCCTTAGAAACTCCGAATCTCTGTGGCTTAAGTGGGCCTAGGACAATCTCTGACTGCTGAAACTTTCTTCGGACCACCTGAATACCCTCTGCCGATACCACCTGGCCTAGAAATGCCACCGAACTTTGCCAGAACTCACACTTGGAAAATTTGGCATACATTTGACTATCCCTCAGAGTCTGGAGAATGACTTGAAGGTGCTTCTCATGCTCCTCTCGGCTGCGAGAGTATGCCAAAATATCATCTATAAACACGATCACAAATGAGTCCAAATAAGGCCTGAACACCCGATTCATCAACTCCATGAAAGCAGCGGGGGCATTAGTCAACCCGAACGACATGACCAAGAACTCATAATGCCCATAACGAGTGCGAAAAGTTGTCTTAGGCACATCAGAAGCCCTAATCCTCCGCTGATGATAACCAGACCTCAAGTCTATTTTAGAGAACACCGTAGCACCCTGAAGCTGATCAAATAAATCATCAATCCTCGGCAAAGGATACTTGTTCTTGACAGTAACCTTATTCAACTGCCGGTAGTCAATACACATCCTCATCGAGCCATCTTTCTTCTTCACGAACAATACTAGAGCACCCCAAGGTGAAACACTAGGCCTGATGAAGCCTTTACCCAACAACTTCTGCAATTGCTCCTTTAATTCCTTCAATTCTGGCGAAGCCATACGATACGGGGGAATAGAAATGGGTTGAGTGCCCTCAGCTAGCTCAATACAAAAATCAATATCCCTGTCGGGTGGCATACCCGGCAGGTCAGCAGGGAATACCTCTGGAAATTCACGAACCACGGGCACGGACTCTATGGAACAAGCATCAGCATTAGAATCACGAACATAGGCCAGGTAGGCCAAACAACCCTTCTCGACCATGCGCCGAGCCTTCATATAAGAAATAACCCTGCCAGAAGAATGACTAGGAGTCCCCCTCCACTCTAAACGAGGCACACCTGGTAAGGCCAAGGTCACTGTCTTGGCATGACAGTCCATGATAGCATGATATGGAGATAGCCAATCCATCCCCAATATAACATCAAAGTCAACCATATCAAGAAGCAAAAGATGAACCTGAGTCTCCAGACCACCAATAGCTACTACGAAAGCACGGTAGACTCGATCTACCACCATAGAATCACCCACCGGTGTAGATACATGTACAACAGTACCCAAGGAGTCACGGGGCATACTCAAATAAGGGGCAAAGTATGAAGACACATAGGATAATGTAGAACCTGGATCAAATAACACCGAAGCCTCTCGGCTGCAAACTGAAATTGTACCTGTGATAACTGCATCATAAGCCTCAGCATCCGGACGAGCAGGAAATGCATAACACCGGGGCTGAGCCCTTCCAACCTGCACATCTATGGGTCTGCCTGCTACGGGCTGACCTCTACCTCTCATGGCCTGCCCTCCACCTCTATGCGTCTGACCTCCA
>ML287973.1:0-149996 GCA_005239495.1 Nicotiana undulata
AGGTTTCCTGGTTGACAGGAAAAGTACTTCAGGCATGGCTCACTTCTTGGGATCTTGCCTTGTATCTTGGTCCACCAAGAAACAAAATTCAGTAGCTCTGTCTACTGCTGAGGCTGAATATGTGGCTGCAGCCTCTTGTTGTGCCCAGTTGCTTTGGATCAAGCAACAACTCCTGGGCTTTAATATAGATGTGGGATGCATTCCTATTTACTGTGATAAAACTAGTGCAATTAGTATGACGAAGAACCCGGTTCATCACAAGAGAACTAAGCACATAGATGTTAGACACCATTTTCTGAGGGACAACTATGNATGCTGATATATTTACCAAAGCACTAATTAGGGAGCATTATGAGAGAAACAGGCTTGAACCAGGGATGATTAAAATCACCTAATGGAAAAACAAAAAACTGAAAATTTTGAAAAAAATAATTCTTGGCTAGAAAATTCAAATTAGGTACTTAATAAAATTAATCATTGCTCAGTATTATGTCTTTATTGCCATACTCTTTTGCCATGTATTAAGATGATTCCCTAGTTGCTAATGATGTTTCTCTATTTTTGTAAGTTGAGGCAAATAAAGGATTTTACCTGGATGAACCTGGTTCATCCATGATGGTTCGCATAACTGACAAGGTACGTTCTCATCTCCATACATGTATTAATTCAAGTACAGTCATACATGAGCAGGACTCTATCTATTTATGGTTCAAATTCAATTCTAGTACTTACCCAAATATTGAACCAGTTTCAAGAAGTCCCATCTCACTTGATTAGCCTAGTTTTAAGGGGGGAAGTAACTGTCTAATCAATGACAATTCTGTAGCGATTAGAATTCTACTTGAGTTAATACTCTTCTGTTGTAATCTCCCGAGCCATAAGTTATAAAAAGGCCATCATTACCCATTGTGCATAAAGCAATAGTCGAACCTTGTTCAACTCACAATCTCTACTGCCTTTTGTCTTTCCTCTCTCTAAACAATTCAAAATCATGTCATCACCCCGACCAGCTTCTTCTGATTCATCTCCAAACAGAGATTATGATGGAGGAAACTATGAATCAGACTCAAATTCACCTTCAGTGTATAGTTCTGAGTCTCCAGAAAAGTCGACAACCCCTGAACACCCTACAATCCCAGAACTCATACCAAACCCTACCCCAGCCCTCAAGACTCGTCGTGTAAAAGTTCTTACACGTAAATCTGTGGCTTCTAGTTCAAGAGCCAAATTCTTGGAAGAATTATTACATGTTGAAGAAGGCTCCACACCAGAATTGTCCAATGAATCATTCAAATCAGTCAATGAAGATGAAGCACCTGGTTCAACCAGTGGTGAGAAAGGTAAGTCTGATGCTATCTCTGAAATAAACAATGCTGATCAACGATTTGTGTTGGTGGGGTCTGTAGTGGATATTGAAGTGCCCAAAAGGCAAAGAAAATCTGGGAAAGAGAAACCTCTTGAGATCGAGGGAGATGCAAATGCAAGGGGATCGGGAGAGGATTGTACCACACTGGCTATATGTGGTCCCGTTCTTCAAAATATTGAAGAAGATGTCACAATCTTAGGGGAAAATAGTGGAGTTGAGGAAGTTGATGCTGGGTTGGAGAACTTGATGAAAGCAATTGATGAACACGTTTCTTCTGGGGAAGAAACTTTTGTTGAAAGACTGAAGAAGTTAGGGGACTCAAATAACCCCAAGAAAAGAAGGACTTCAAAGTCCAAGAAGTCTACAGCCTCAGTTCCTTCGAAGAAAAGGAAAGTTGTTGGTTTTGCTGAGGTACCTATTCCTAAGGTACGTGCTACACAAAATTCTATAAGAGAGGAGGAAGAGAAGTTAGAAAAGGCTCTGCTAGAGAGCAAGAAGAAGAGGGCAGCAAAGGGAAAAGAAAAAGTTGGAGAGCATGTTGAGGTTGTTGTTGTTGAAGAAGAGTCGTTGGACCTGGTCCAACAAGAGGAGAAGCTGGCTCCAGCTATGGTTAGGACACCAAAACCCAAACATGCTAAGGCTTCTTCAAAGAGTTGTTGTGTCCGCCGCAACTCCAAGCACAATCAAAAAGACCAGGTCCAAGCCAAAGAAAGTAAAAATTGTTGCTAAGGAGGATGATGATGCAGACTGGAGTGGAGAGGAGGAGAAGTAAATAGAAGAGGTGACTACTGACAGAGTTACCATTTTTGGAAAAAGAACAATTCTGAAGGGTCAAGGATCTAGATGAGCCTGGAATGCAGTATTTGTTGGGAACTCTAGAGGTACAGGCCTGGAAGGACATGGTCCTTCGTATGGAAGGCAGGCTGGCAAGAGCTGAGTTGGAAGAATTCATGGGGAATGCGATTGTCAACAACGGCAGGGTCACATCAATGGTCAAAGGAATTGAAGTTTCTTTTGATACTAAGGAACTGGGTGTTATTCTAGACATACCAACTGAGGGATATGAGGACTACACAAGGCAAAGATGGCCTTGTCTAGATGGGATGGCCTCAGCAATTAACATCACTAGGTTCTTCAGTGATAATGAGAAAGAGATTGACCCCAGGCTTGTCTACAAGAGTGAAATGAATCCATAACACAAGTTATTCTTCGAGTTCGTCATAAAGTTTCTATTGCCCAGACAAGAAAGAATGCACATTGCCAACTATATGGATCTGAACTTGATGGAATGCTTGTACAGGGGAAGGAAAATAAATTGGCCAGCTTTCATCATCCAACTCTTGGATAGAGTTGTGAATGGAACAAAAGCTCATGCAATCCCATATGGATTTATTCTGACAGTTGTGCTTTCTCATTTTGGGGTTCCAATGAATAAGGCTGAAATGGCGACTGCCAAGGATTATTTTGGGAAGGAAACTTTGCTATCATGTGATTATATTGTCAATGTTCCTATGGATGAACCTGNNAATCCAGTCAACAGCCAAGTAAGATCTCTGGTGCAGGAAAGCGAGATTAAGGATATGGAGATCCTTCGTTTGAAGTCTCGTGTGATTGAGGTTGAATCTGAGTGGGATGCTCTCAGAGCTGAATTGGCAAAGGAGAAAGAAAAGAAGGAGGGTGTTCTTAAGCAGATGCTTACTCTCCTACAATCCAAGACCACAACCTCTTCTGCACCTTCCCAGCCTTGGGTTTATCCAGTGCTTCCCAGTTATCTTTCAAGTGCCCAGTTTGGGACAGTGTCTAGCTTTTGTGGGTTCAGTTTCAGTTTTTTTTGTTTTGTTTTGCTCATGTTTTGATTGTTTTTGCGTTAATCTATTGGTGTTTGATGTGCAGTATTATATCAATGAAGTTTGCTGATTTTAAAAATTGTCTCAATGTCTGATTTAGCATACATTATTGGTTTCTTGTGTTGATTAATCATGCTTGCACCTGCAGTTGCCTAAATTTGGCCATGAGTAAGAATTAAAAATTTGTTAAGTATCATTTTGCAACTTTTCGATGATTCCAAAAGGGGGAAGATGTGTTGTGATGGGTGTGTGTGTTTTTTTCAAAAAGTGATATTTATAACCTATTGTACCTGGTGCTCAATGATTAATGCTTAAAACTATACAAAGTGTTTGAAGTGTATACAAGATAAAAGCACAGAGTTTGTCATCATCAAAAAAGGGAAATTTGTTGGCCCATGTGACTGAATGGGTTTTGAAGATTGACAAGTTGAACCAGGTCCATCAGAGCACACACATCTGAACGAAACAGTTGGCACAAGAATTGGTCATTCATAGGAAACATCAGTGATTGCTGAGTATCAAAGAGCTAAAAGGATGTCTACTAATACGAAAAGGTTGCAAACTGATAAAGAAGATTGAAGTTGATTTCAGCGAGGACAGAAATAGAGAAGGAAGTTGAGAACTCGTATACCCAGGTAGAGTTGGATCAGAACTGAACCATGTACTCAACAACTGACTCTATAAATACTCAATGTATTACTGCTGAAAGATGTGACGCACAAAGACAAAGTGAATCAAGTTCTGAAAAGCAAAAGTTCTCAGGATATTTTGCAAGAACAAGTATCGTGCGAAGGCTACAGTTCAACTAGAAGAAACAGTTTCATTGTTGATATATTGAGTCTAGTTGATTGTAGTAGGCGTTTCAATATTGTATCTTATCAGCTTTCATAGAAGCAATTGTAATAGGTACACATTGTTCAAGTTAGAGTTAGCTTGAAATCTCTAGAGATTAGCTAGAGGCTAGTTGATACAAAGACGATTAGAGTTAGTCCTAGGATTACAAAAGAGTTTATTTTGTAAGTCCGTTTGGCTCAGATTTTTTAGTGAAGTGTTTGAGCAAATCTTATTGAGGAGTAGGTCGTGGTTTTTTTTCACCTTTTGAGCCAGGTGTTTTCCACGTAAAAATCTCTGTGTCTTTACTTTACTGCTTTAATTATTTCGCAACAGTAGAAAGTAGTACACAAAGAAGAACCAGGTTCTTCTTATTAGACAGCACTCGAAAATTGGGTACTACACAATTAACTTATATTATTGTGTAGTATTGAAGTCTAAAACATCAGGTCTTATCACAGGGCAGTGGTCAGGGGTCTGACAACAGGCCTCGTCATTTTGGCCGATTCAGTGGTGCCTCATCTTGAGGCACATATTCTTTTGGTAGAGGTCATCCTCCTAGACCATTCTAGTCAGCACTTCAGGTATCCCGCAATGCACCACCAGCTCCTTTCAGTGCACCGCCGCTTCAGAGCTTCTAGGGTTGTTATTTTGGTTGACAGGGACAGTTTCAGGGTCAGCAGCCTCAGCAGCAGAGATCTTGTGGCATATGTAGCTCAGTGCTTGAACTGTCAGCAGGTTAAGTACGAGAACCAGAGACCCGGTGGTTTGATGTAGTAGATCGAGCTTCCTGAATGGAAGTGGGAGCGTATTACCATGGATTTCGTAGTTGGGCTCCCACGGACTCAGAGGATGTTTGATGTGGTGTGGTTCATTGTGGATAGGCTGACCAAGTCAGCACACTTCATTCCTGTATCAGTTTCGTATTTCGGAGAGGTTGGCAAAGATCTACATCAGGGAGATTGTTCGCCTACATGGTCTGCCCGTGTCCATTATTTCTGACCGAGGTACTCAGTTTACCTCCCATTTCTGGAGAGTATTTCAGCGTGAGTTGGGCACACGGGTTGAGTTGAGCACAACATTTCATCCTCAGACGGACGGACAGTCTGAGCGTACTATTCAGATCTTTGAGGATATGTTGCGGGCATGTGTCATTGACTTTGGAGGTTCATGGGACCAGTTCTTGCATTTAGCTGAGTTTTCCTACAACAACAACTATCAGTCGAGCATTCAGATGGCTCCTTTTGAGGCGTTGTATGGTACGCGGTGTCGGTCGCCAGTCAGGTGGTTCGAGTCGGGGTAGGCTAGGTTGTTGGGTTCAGAGTTAGTCCAGGATGCCTTGGATAAGGTGAAGATCATTCAGGATAGACTTTGTACAGCTCAGCCCAGGCAGAAAAGTTATGCAGACCGTAGAGTTCGTGATTTGGCATTCATGGTTGGTGACCGGGTATTGCTTCGGGTGTCGCCCATGAAGGGCGTGATGAGGTTCGGAAATAAGGGCAAGTTGATTCCTAGGTGCATTGGTCCCTTTGAGATTCTTGAGAAGGTAGGAGAGGTGGCCTACAGACTTGCTTTGCCACCGAGTTTATCAGTCGTGCATCCGGTGTTTCATGTATCAATGCTTTAGAAGTATATTGCCGGTCCATCTCATGTGTTAGACTTCAACAGTGTCCAGTTGAACGAGGATTTGACTTATGAGAAGGAGCCGGTAGCCATATTAGCCCGGCAGGTTCGTCAATTGAGATCGAAGAGTTATCCTTTGGTCCGTGTTCAGTGGAGAGGTCAACCTATTGAGGCAGCTACCTGGGAGTCGAGAATCCGATATGCGGAGCCTATATCCCCATCTTTTCACAGATTCAGGTACCTTTCTATGTCCGTTCGAGGACAAATGTTTGTTTTAGAGGTGGGGATTGTGATGACCTAAAAGGTCATCCCGTGTATTTTTAACTAATTTTGTGTTTTGAGGTCGTGAAAACCTCCTTCTATATCACCTCGATTTGCGTGCACATCCCGGGCATGTAGCCGGGAAGCCGTTATGTGAAAAACTGATAAAATTGAGAATTTTGTGTTGAAATTTGCATAAAGTTGACTTTGGTCAGCATTTTTAGTAAACGGACCCGGAACCGTGATTTGACGGTCCCAGAGGGTCCGTAGGAAAATATGGGCCTTGGGCGTATTCCCGGAATCGAATTCCGAGGTCCTAAGTCCGAGAAATGAATTTTTAAAAGAAATTCTTTTCTGAAAAATATAAGAGATTTTGAAAATGAAATTCTTTGCGAAACATGTGGTATCGGTACCATATTATAGTTCCGGAGCCTAGTACAGGTTCGATATAATATTTGTGTGATATTTGGAAAGTTTCGTAAGAAACGGACTTCATTTGGCGTGATTCGGACCTTAAATGAAAATTTGATGTTTAAAGAGGTTTTGAGAAATTTCATTAATTTTGGAGTTTAATGCGATGCTTATGATGTTATTTTGGCGATTTGATCGCACGGATAGGTCCGTAAGATGTTTTTGAGGTGGTGTGCATATTTGGTTTTGAGCCCCGAGGGCTCGGGTGAGTTTCGGGTAGGCATCGGGGTGTTAAACTTGGTAAAAATCTGGTGTCAAATGTTGTATCTGGTGCCCAGGTCTTTTGACCTTCGCGATCGCGGTCCACTTTGTGCGATCGCGATGTGAAAAGGGGTGGGGGCAGAATGTTACCCTACGCGAACGCAGGGCTATGGTCGCGAACGCGGAGCCTTGGGGGTAATGCTTTATGCGAACGCGACGTCCCTTACGCGAACGCGTAGTGCAAATGTGGGGTTGGGGGCTGAGTAGCTAGTACTCTACGAGAACGCGGTCGCTTGGTCGCAATTGCGATGGTCCGGATCTAGAACTCTACGCGAACGCGGTCGCTTGGTCGCGATCGCGATGGTGCAGGTCCAGTACTCTACGCGATCGCAGTAGGCCTGTCGCGATCGCGTAGGTTATTTTGCCCAGTGATATTCTTAAGTCCCAAAAACAGAACACTTACGGGAATTACACCATTTTTCATAAGTTCTTCTTCTCCACACCTCCTTGGGTGATTGTTGAAGAACTTCTTCGCCATAGCTTCATAGGTATGTAATCCTAAACTCGTTTTCTTCCATTTTTATCAACATCCATAAGATTCTAGGCCTAAAAACATAAGATTAAGGGTAGAAAATATGGGAATTTGATAGAGTTAGGGCTTTTTGATTATTTGGTGATTTGACCTTGTATTGGGGTCGGATTTCAAAACAAATTAGATATTCGGGCTCGTGTGTGAATGGGTGATCAGGTTTTGGTCCGAACCTTGTGTTTAGACCAAGCGGGTCCGGGGTCGATTTTTGGCTTTTTGGGAAGAATGCTAGAAAACCTCTAATTAAGCATTGGAATTGAGTTATTTAGCATTTATTGGTGTTATTGAGTCAAATATGTCTAGATACGGTTGATTTGGAGTCGGGTTCAAAGAAAAAGCGGTGCTTGAGGCTTGATTTTGATCGTGGGAGTCGAGGTAAGTGTTTAGCCTAACCTTATTATTATTATTATTATTACTAATGCTATTTGAGAACAAAGAACAATGAAGATCATTTGCTATCTATTTAAGGCCTTCATTATTTCCAAAAAAAAAACAAAAGATGTTTCCCAAATAATTGAAATTCAATTTCTTTTTCTATGTCTTCATTTTTAGTGAAAAAAACTCAACTAACCAAAGATATTCACTATTCTTACCCAAAAATAAAAAATAAGAAACTTTAGTTTGTATACACATCCAACGGGTCCTTCCGAAATACATGTGGATTCTTGATCGTATTGTAGCGGACAATGATAGACAATGATTCATCCGTAACCGCAGATATAGTATCTCTCAAATGTCGTGACAATCATGCCTCGGTTACAACTTTTTATCAACAATGCTCTTCAAAAGCAACTCTAACACGAACCGCATTTTATTGATTAGAAAAAATAAAAAAAGAAAAACAAAGATATGGTAGGCCTAGTTGGGCCATGAATAGCCAATTATTGTACTGACAGTTCAATTGGAACATGAAAACCTAATGTTACTCTTCGAGGCGGCATGGCAGAGGGAGGGAGTTGGGGAAAGGAATTCTCAAGCCATAAACATATTTGGTGAAGCAAATCCAAACAAGCAAACTGTTATCTCATTGCTAAAAAAAGATTAACAAAAGTGTCTACGGTCGATACCGGGACCCCCATATCGAGGTCTCTATGGCATGCTAAGACCGATCTCGAGAGGCTCAAAGTACAGTCTGTAATTTGACCCCGAAGTGCATACCTCGAGAAAGTATATTGAAGGCCCACCATGGCCTACCTCGTAACTGAGCAAAATTGATGATCGTCATGGAAAGGCGGGAATTTCCCAAGGACACGTGGTTAGAGCTGATGAGGTCTACAAGAGATAGTACAAGTCCGTACAAGGCCATTATAAAGTTGTACCAGTAGCATTTCTCTGTCATACTTAGACATGTACTATGTTGGGATTCATCCCTCCTATATAAAGGGGACCCCAATCATTCTTGTAACATAACATTCACTGCAATAGAACACTCTCTGTTTTTTTTGTGCTCAACAGTGTCTCTCAGCTTTATTACTCCTCATTTAGTGTTCTTCATTTATTGCTATAATCTGACCTCGAGGTCCCCAGTTCCAGTGAGCTTGAGGCCCCAGTCTTGCGACAACTTTGGTTTTCTTATATCATCTTTCTTACTTACACTTATTACTTCTTGATTATTAACTAGTATTAGAATAAATCACATATTTTTAGAACCACAAATCAAATATAATTGTTAAAACTATTTTCAAGGTAAACAATTTGGCGCCCACCGTGGGGCTAAAAATAATAGTGATTGTTTAAGTGCTAGTTTTCTGAAAACACAAGTTATTTTACACATTTTTTCTTGTCCAAGATTATTTGATTTCAAGTCAAATATGTCTAACTCAATAAATGCACATGGAAACAACGGTCTTGAGATCCATGGAGAGAACAGTGCAACAGCCTCAGTCGTCAGTGTGCCACCGCAAAATCCTGGGGTAGCATCAGCACAAATGCCCGTCGATGTAGGCTCATGCAATACTTTGCATGTCGATGTGCATACGGACACTGACGGAAGTGTGCGCGAAGGTGACCAACATGACACGCAAAGAACACAAGCTCGGGAAAAAAGAGAAGTTAGCCTACAAGTCATTTTTGAAATGTTACAAGCACAGCAAATGGCTATTGCTCAGCTACAGAGTCAACAAAAAACCCTGAGCACGGCAGGACCGAAAACAGCCCCTCAAGTTGAGCCAGCACCAGAAAGATCGAGCAATAATGGGTCAAGAACAGACCCCACTATTATGAAAATGCTCCGGGACCTCACCAAACGGATCGAATCATAAGAAAAGAAGATAGAGGCAACTAACATAAAGGTGGAAACCTATAATTCGAGGGTCGACCAGATCTCGGGTGCACCTCAGATTTTGAAGGGAGTAGATTCGAAGAAGTTTGTGCAGAAACCATTTCTAGCAAGTGCGGCTCCGAAGCCCATTCCTAAGAAGTTCAGAATGCCCGATATCCCAAAGTACAACGGGACCACAGATCCCAATGAACGTATTACCACGTATACTTGTGGTATAAAAGGAAATGACTTAAAAGATGACGAGATTGAGTCCGTCTTGTTGAAGAAATTTGGAGAAACACTGTCCAAGGGGGCCATGATGTGGTATCATAACCTCCCCCCAAACTCAATAGATGCGTTTGCCATGTTGGAAGACTCTTTTATGAAGGCACATGCTGGTGTCATTAATGTCGCTACAAGAAAGTCTGATGTCTTCAAAATCAAACAAAGAGAGAACGAGATGCTAAGGTAGTTTGTATCCCGCTTTCATATGGAGCGAATGGAATTACCGCCGATCTCCGATGAATGAGCAGTGCAAGCCTTCACTCAGGGCTTGAATGAACGAAGCTCGGTAGCTTCGAAGCATCTGAAGCAAAATTTGATCGAGTATCCCGTTGTAACTTGGGCGGATGTGCACAACAGGTATCAATCAAAAATCAGGGTCGAGGACGACCAATTGGGAGCCCCCTCGGGCTTAATATATCCAAGCAGGCTCTTAGCAAAAGAGTCAAGGAATGCAGAAAGTGAGTCGATATACCTCGAAATGATCGAAGGATGGATCGGTTTCAAAGTTCTCAGGGACTCATGAGCAAAACTGGGTTCGACGGGCAGATGGAGATGTTGGAGGCACCCTGATTGTCGAAATATAACTTCAACACCGATGCATCAGACATCGAATTAGCCATAGGTAAGATCAGAGATACCAGGTGGCCGAAGCCAATACAGTCAGATCCTTCCCAAAGGAATCCCAACTTAATATGCAAATACCATGGCACTCACGGTCATAAGACCGAGGATTGTAGACAGCTGCGAGAGGAGGTAGCTCGACTGATCAACGAAGGGCACCTTCAAGAGTTCCTTAGCGACCGAGCTAAGAATCACTTGCGAGAAATAGAGGCGAACAGGAAGAACGAACCAAAAGAACCTCAACACATCATTCACATGATAGTTTGAGGAGTCGATGTCCTGTATGGGCCCGTGTTCAAACGAACAAAAGTGTCCATAAGAAAAAAGCGAACTCGGAGCTACGTACCCGAGGATGCTCTTACATTCTTTGAGGAAGACATCGAAGCCTTATCTTAGCCTCATAATGATGCACTGGTAATTTTATTTCTTTTGAATAAAGTTCAAATTAAACGTGTGCTCGTGGATCTAGATAGCTCGGCCAACATAATCAGGTCAAGGGTTGTGGAGCAGCTTGGACTGCTCGATCAGATCATACTAGCCTCTCGAGTCTTGAACAGATTCAACATGGCGAGTGAAACGACGAAGGGGGAAATCATCCTCCCAGTCAACGTGGCCGGTACAATTCAAGATACCAAGTTTCATGTCATCAAAGGTGACATGAGGTACAATGTCCAACTTGGAAGGCCATGGATTCATAGCATGAGGGCGGTGCCATCAACTCTTCATCAAATGATGAAGTTCCCAACGAAGGATGGCATAAAAGCAGTGTATGGAGAGCATCACGCAGTAAAGGAGATGTTCGTGGTGCACGACTAGACACCAGCATCGACACCTTCTACTTCGGAGAAATAAAAAGACAAGGAAGTAGCCAAATAGCACCACAGTCTATACCCACGGTTGAATCCGAGGGACAGGTGATCGGTAAGCAAGTAGTCGAGGACGACGAAGAAGACTTCCTCACTCCTCGAACCTGCATTGCCCCCGAAGAGTCAGATGCAACAATGTCAACAATCAAAGAGCTCAAACAGGCCGTATTGATAGAACATCTTCTAGATCGAAAGGTATACCTGGGAATGGTATTAACCCCCGCACTCAGGAAAAAACTCATTCAATTTCTTAGTGATAACATTGATTGCTTCACTCGGTCCCATTTAGACACGCAGGGATCCCGCCGGAAATAATCACCCATCGATTAAGTGTCGACCCCATGTTCAAACCGGTGAAGCAAAAAAGGAGGCCTCAGTCCGAGGTAAAGCATGCATTCATCAAGGATGAGGTAACAAAACCTCTCAAAATAGGATCCATTAGGGAGGTGAAATACCTCGAATGGCTAGCTAGTGTAGTAGTAGGACCCAAAAAGGGAAATAAATTGAGAATGTGTGTGGATTATAAAGATTTGAATAAAGCCTGCCCTAAAGATTCATTCCCATTTCCCTACATCGATCGTTTGATCGATGCTACGACCGGCCAAAAGACCCTTACTTTTCTTGACGCCTACGCTGGCAACAATCAAATTCAAATGAACCTGGAGGACTAGGAAAAGACTTTGTTCATCACGAAGTATGGTACATATTGTTATAATGTAATGCCCTTCGGGCTAAAAACTACGGGAGCCACATATCAACTCCTAGTTAATATGATGCTCGAACATCAAATAGGAAAATCTATGGAAATTTACATTGACGACATGTTAGTTAAGTCCCTGGACGCAGAGGACCATTTGACTCATTTGCAGGAAACATTCGATATCCTAAGAAGGTAAAACATGAAGCTTAACCCCGAGAAATGCTCCTTCGGAGTCAGATCGGGCAAATTTTTAGGCTTCATGGTATCAAACAGGGGGATCGGGATCAACCCCGACAAAATCAAGGCCATCGAGGAGATCACCGTGGTAAACAGTGTGAAAGTCGTACAACGGATGACCGGGAGGATAGCAGCCTTAGCCCGATTCATCTCAAGGTCATCAGACCGGATTCATCACTTCTTCTCCTTACTCAAGAAGAAAAATAACTTCGAATGGACCTTTGGCGATTTTGGTGACTTTTAGGCGATTTTCACTGTGATCGTTGCCATGGCCAATCTGGCCGGTGGCCAGCCATCGTTACCGGCTGGTCAGCCTCCCCCCACCATCGCCCAACCTCCCACGACAACAAACTCCAATCCCAAGCCCTTAGTTATTCGAAAATATTAAAACCTGCTGCTTTAAATACTGCCATACATACGTCGAGTTCAAGTTCAAATTCTATCGAGCCAATTCCAATAAAACCTGTTGAATACCTTCATGGACAACCTTTAATTAGGTGGAAGGAAGCATAAGTTGACATGATGAATATTATCGAGGGATTAAAATTTGCAGTGCTAGGAAAGTTTTCTTATTGTTGGCCAGATATTCAAGAGATTCGTCGAATCCTCCCAATTCAATGTGGTATAAAGGGTGAGTATAATATTGGTTTGTTAAGAGATCGACATGTGTTGATTAGATTAACTCTACTGGAGGATTACACAAATCTTACATCAAAGGATGCGTACTACTTGAAAGCTAAGTATGGTTACGAGTATCAGATGAGACCTTTGATATATGATTCGAAGTTTAAGATTGGTCAAGAAACTCCTAAGGTGATGGCATGGATTTCCTTCCCAAATTTACTACCTACATTCTTTGTTAAGGAGTGTTTATTCTCATTAGCATCAGCTGTAGGCACTCCTTTACACTTAGATATGGCGACTGTGAACAAAACAAGACCAAGTTGTGCAAGAGTTAAAGTGCAAATAGACTTGTTATTGCCTAAGAGTGTAAGGATGGATATTGAAGATGAGTTTTCTGGAAAAGTTAGAACTGAGTGGGTGAAGGTGCATTATGATTATATCCCTAAATATTGCAAGGAGTGTAAGCTTCAAGGTCATAATGAAGATTATTGCTAGAGGATACATCCAGAACTATATGTGGAACATGACAAGGAGAGACAAACCAATGCTACTAAGGTGAATGAATAAAATAATGCTAAGAATCCAATTATGGTGTTGTCGAGTGGGAAAGTTGTTGGGAATGTAGGAGAACAATGGAAAGAGGTTAGAGATAATCGTGTTAGAAACAAAGGAAAGCAGGCAACTGGAAAAGAAATTGTTCTAGTTGGAGAGGGTAATGCTAATAATAAGAAAGCACCAGATGTTGTGAATACAAATCAGAAAGAAATACAAATGCACACTGGAAAGGAAATGGTGCCAGTTGGATCTAGTAATGGGCAACAAGGTAGTGATAATACAGGAAAAGAAAATGCTCATGTTGGGGTACCTACTGATCATCAAGTCCAGACTAGGAACCAATTTGCAGCTTTGGAGAATGAGGAAAGTGAGATTGTCGGGGAGAGCCAGTTGGCTTTGGTGCAAGCAAGAAAGGAAAAGAATGCGACCCCTCAGACAATTGGGAAAACACTCAATGCAGCAACTCCTAAGGTAGCTGGTGATAAGGAAAATAAGGAAACCAATTCCACAAAACATGGAAAGCAGGTAAAGGTGAAGGAGCAGGACAAAGGGAAGGAATCTACAACTCAATGGATGAACAGAACATTATGTGACTGATAATCATTCAAGTCAAGAGGTTCCATCAAAGGCAACTGAACCTAAAGAAATAGTTGAACAACAATTGATGACATAAAAAGTGAATTGGACTGGTGGAAGATTATGGTGTGATGATGAATAAGATGATTCAGATGAGGGTGATCTAACTTAGGGGTATGAGGAAGAAGAGAATGCAAGTTTGGAGCCTGAGGATGTGCCAAGAGGTGAAGAAATCAGAGTTAATGACAAAAATAACAAAGGAGAGGAACAAGCTGTGGATAAGGCCTCAAATGCCCAAGTTGAGGTTGAAGGTTCAAGTTCTAAAATCCAAAATCCGACCAGTAATACCATATCAACCAATGACCCTAACCACATTGCTAATACCTCCTCTACCCCAAAGCCAAGTATTTAGGTACAAGTTGATGCAGAACATATAGTTCCTGGTGATCCTGGAGATGGAGAGAAGCAGAAAGACTCGGCAAAGGAGGTAGATAATCCAGTTATTGGTGCTTTGGAAATATAGAAGAATGACAGTGCAACAAAGAAATCACGGCAAGTGAAGATGACGGATGCAGATAAATCTGTGATCCCTACAAGATAAAAACCAGATTACTGCTCACGATCAACAGAAAGAAGTAGAGGAAGATGATGCAAGAAAAGGGAGAGACTTAGATGCATAATCTATATGCCAGAATTTCAAAAATGTGGCTAGGAAAGGAGACCTATCACCTAGACATATGGAGAAAGGAAAATCAACTGGTAGAGGCAGAAAGAAACAAATGAAGGAGATTCCTAGTAACTAGCTTGTTGGGGTCCAAACAAGGAGGACTGTTTCTAAATCTATAAATTAGAGATGAATGCTCTAATATGGAACATTAGATCGGTCAGCACAAAATGAGCTTTTGAAAAGATTATTACAATGCATAGGAAATATCACTTTCAGTTTATTAGATTGATGGAGCCAATGCAACAATATAAGACTTTGGAAAAATATAGGAGGCAGATAGATTTTGAACAAGCTTTTGTGAACTGTTCTAACAAAATCTGGGCATTTGTGGATGGGAAGTATGATGTAACTGTGGAGATCAATTAAGTACAACAACTAACTTTGAGACTATTTGATCTAGAAGAACAGAAGGAATCCATGCTAACACTAGTGTATGCTAAATGTGATCACATTGACAGAATTGAACTGTGGGATTCATTGTACTACCTAGCCCAAGATATGGATATTCCTTAGATGGTAGGGGGAGATTTCAATGTCATTTGGGATGATGAGGAGAAGTTTGGGGGGTTGCAGTGTCCATAAATGAAGTAGATGACTTTAGACATTGCATGAATACTTGCAATCTATCAGAACTAGGCTTCAAAGGAAGTATATATACGTGGTGGAATGGTCGTGCGAAGAGGACTGTATTTTCAAGAGATTATATAGAGTGTTTGCAAATTGTGAACTTCAACAGTTATGGCCAAATATGGAAATAACTCACTTACCGAAGATTGGCTCAGATCACTGTCCACTGTTGATAAACTATAATCCAAATATTGTGCCAATAAAAAAGAGCTTCAGATTCCTCAAGTTCTGGATTCAACATGAAACTTTCAAAACTGTGGTGAAGGAGAACTGGCAAGCAGATTTTCATGCAAATCCATACTACCTTTTCAACTACAAGCTCAAGAAGTTTAAAAAAGGCACTATCTACTTGGAGCAAAACTACTTTTGGAGACATTTTCAAGAATATAAATAGTCTATAGGAGGTGGTTAAGGTGCATGAAGCTCAAATTCAAAGTTAATCCTACTGTTCAAAATAGGGAGAGGCTTCATAAGATGCAGGCAGAGTTGTTCAATTATTTAGCTTTGGAGGAGCAATTTTGGAAACAAAAATCTGGAATGACATGGTTTGATGAGGGACATAGAAACACTATACTTTTCCATGCTCATGTAAATGGGAAGAGAAAAAGATTGCAACTAAAAATAATACAATACAGTGATGGAAACTTTTTATGACAGTGAGACAATGGGCAGTGACGCTGTGAAGTTCTTCCAAAAACAGTTCCATGAAGATGTTGTCCCAATAGCATTTGGTATTATTGATAACATTCCTCACATGATTGATAGTGAGATGAATCAACTACTATTGAGACAGCCTACTAAAGAGGAGGTGCAGAAAGCAGTGTATGGCTTGAATGGAGATAGTGCAGGAGGACCTGATGGTTTTAATGGGAGTTTCTTCCAATCTTGCTGGGACATTGTTGGAGATGATGTGGTAGAGATGGTCAAGGAATTCCTTAATGGGCATGAGCTTCCTAAATACATTACTCACACAAACTTGGTGTTGATTCCTAAGAAAAAAGAGGTGAACACTTACTCAGATATGAGACCTATCAGTCTCAGCAATTTCATAAAGAAAGTGTTCTCTAGAGTCCTTCATGAGAGGATAGTTGACATTCTGCCTAGACTAATATCTTATGAGCAGACATGTTTTGTGAAGGGGAGAAGTATAGTGGAAAATATACTATTGACTCATGAAATCATCACAGATATTAGACTGAGAACAAGGGCAGGTCCTAATGTGGTAATGAAACTGGATATGACAAAAGCTTATGCCAGACTTTCTTGGATCTTTTTTACCAAAGTTTTAAGGAGAATGGGATTTTATGAGAGGTTCATAGGCTGGGTATTTGGAATTGTTTCAAATAACTAGTATTCAGTTCTCATAAATGGACAGCCATATGGATTTTTCAAATCGACAAGAGGGGTGAAACAAGAAGATCTATTATCTCCTACTCTATTTATCCTGGCAACAGAAGCTATGTCTAGGGGATTAAATGCTTTACAAATGAACCTCCATTTCTCTGGTTTTGGACTGCCTAAGTGAAGTCCTAAGATTAACCATTTGGCTTATGCATATGACACCATTATATTCTCATCTTCAGATGAAACCTCAATGAGATTGCTAATGGAAGTATTAACTGACTATGAAGAAGCCTCAGGATAGTTAATTAATAAACCCAAGTCTGATGTGTATTTGCATCATTTAACATATGAAGAAGTATTTAGAAAGGTGGAGAGGGTGACTGGAATTGGAAGGCAAGAATTCCCATTTACATATTTCGGATGTCCAATTTTCTATGGTAGAAGGAAGATGGAATACTACCAAGGGCTAATGAGAAAAGTATTACACAAGATGCAATCTTGGAAGGGTAAATTATTGTCCATAGGAGGTAGGGTAGCATTAATATTTCATGTGCTTCAAAGCATGCCTATACACATCCTGTCAGCAGTCAATGCTCCAGTTTCTGTTATCAATAAGCTCCACAAACTAATTGCAAGATCTTTTTGGAGTAACTCTATTGAAGCGGGGAGTAGACATTGGGAGTCTTGGGACGCATTGTGTTTACCATTTGAAGAAGGTGGAATAGGATTTAGATCCCTCCAAGATGTATCTAAAGCCTTATTCTGCAAGTTATGGTGGAACTTCAGAACCAAACCATCCTTGTGCAGCTCTTTCATGTGCAAGAAATTAAATCCTATTGTAGTGCCATGGAGACGTGGCTCTCATATATGGAGAAAAATGATTGAGTGTAGGGATTACATTGAGCATCAGATTATATGGCAGCCAAAGATGGGGTCAGCCTTGTTTTGGTTTGACAACTGGACTGGATTGGGATCTTTATACTTCATAACACCTCCAAATTTCTATTGTGATGAATTTGTGCAAAATGTTAATGAAGTCACTAAAGGGAGGAGGTGGAATGAAAAAAGCTAAGACATTTACTTCCTGAGGAGTTGGTTAATCACATTCTGCAACATATCAAACCACCTCAGGAACATTTGGAGCTGGATAGATGATTTTGGATGCTGGAATCAAGGGGTGAGTTTACTGTGAGAACTTCTTGGGAATATGTAAGGAATAAAAAGGAGCCCTGTAATGCATACAGGATGATCTGGGTAAAGGGGCTCCCTTTTAAAGTGTCATTCTTTATGTGGAAAGTATGGAAAAACAAGATCCCATTAGATGACTTCCTCAAAAGGCTGGGATATCTAATGGCCTCTAAATGTTGGTAGTGTATGATGCCACAAGAAGAATTTGTACCACATGTGTTCTTTAAGTCGTATGCTGCCAAAAAAGTGTGGAAATACTTCTTGTCAAGTGCAGGTATAAACATAGAGGGGGTGACTCTATTTCAAGATGTGGTGAGGTGTTGGACTGTTCAAGTAGTAGCGAAGTTGAAACCAATAATGCAAGAATTACCATCGATAATAATATGAGAGCTGTGGAAGAGGAGAAACTGCTACAAACATTGGAATCCAGTTTCAGTAAATAGGGTCATTTATATGGTATCTTCTACAATACAAAAGCTGGTGAAGTATAGAAAGCCACGTTTGAGGAATGTACCACATAAATGGCCATACTTGCTGAACATGCTAGAACAGTACACTCCAAAGTTGAAATATACAAAGGTTATATGGGAATTTCCTGAGCATTGTTGGATAAAAGTTAACACTGATGGGGCTTCTAGGGGAAATCCAGGTAGAAGTTCCATAGGTTTTGTGCTGAGAAATGAAGATGGAGATGTTGTTTATGCACAAGGTAGGGAGATAGAAGAGGGTACAAATACTGAAGCTAAGGTGAAGGCTATCCTTGAAGCACTGAAATATTGTGTCGATCATGACTATATTCTTATTGACTTGCATACTAATTCAATGCTGGTCAATAAGGTGCTTCATGGAGAGTGGGATGCACCATGGGCTGTTATAGCTAATATGGAGGAAATAAGGGAGTTGATGGACAGATGCAATATGAAAATATCTCACACACTAAGGGAGGGTAACCAACTGGCAGACCATATAGCAAACTATGCATTAAATACTGACCCTATGGAATGCAATAGTTTTGGAGAATTGGATGTCACAGGTAGGAGAATTGTGAACGGTGATAAACTCAAATGCCCATATATCAGAGTCAAGGTTGCAAGAATCTAGAAGAAGAGGCATGCAAAATCATCAGGAGTAGGAGAAAAGCCAAAGACAAATTAGATCATTATACTCAAATCCAATTGGAAGAGAGTATGGTGATCAGCTTTTTCACTAACTTAGTTTTTTTTTTTGCAGGTACTCTCACTATGTCTATGACCTATGCTTTAACAGAATCCTATGTGGTGGTATTAGGGTTGATCTCTCATTCCAAAGGGAGTCCTTTAAAGCTAGGTAAAGACATATACAGAAGGAAGGACAAGCACACCACAGTCAACTCGTACACTAACTCAACACATGGTAACAAAGGTGCAAAGTGGGAACCTCACATTATTAAAGGTGAGGAGTGGTATCAAGCTAGGAAGGATTGGTCTGACTACAAATCAATACACCACTGCCCAGAATGTTTAAAAGAAGTGGGCAGTATGGGACAAGTATACTAGGGATTTGGAGTGAGATATTAAGTAAAGCAGGAGAAACAGATGCAGGAGCAAAAACAAATAGGACAAAACTGCCCAGAATGTTTAAAAGAATTAGGAAGTTTGGGATGGTTTTAGAAGAAGGAAAGGGTGTGATCTTAATGGATACAGGGATTCAGGCAACTAAGGATCCAGAATTTCATGGAATGAGACAAGAGGAGATAAGAAGAAGGAGGCAAAACAAGTCAGTTTCACAGGAAGATAAAACCAAGGGAAAGTTGTGGAAAACGCAAACCTGGAGCATGAATTGTGCAAGCTACTGCACAATGGAAAGACCAAGGAAGAACAGACAGATGATGAAGTTTCCCAGCATGTATAAGAGAATTGGGAAACAGGGATTAGGTAATGCAACACGTTAGATTAAAGGGAGATCATATTCTAGGAGTAAGCCACATAAGGGTGATGGTTACAAAAAAGGAAGGATGTCCAAAATATCTAAGAGAAGTGGACATCAAGGGGTAGGTAATGTGGCAAAGGCAGTAGGTGCAGATTTAGGTGGGAAAATGCAACTAGGACTAAGGCAATTTAGAAATAAAAGGGAAGAAACAAAGGAGACTCATGGTTATATGGATCAGTATAGTCTAACCCCTTGGGAAAAGGCTATGCTGAGCTGGTTTTACTCTAACCTTGTTTTTTGTTTTGCAGGTGATGTTTCTGTGTTTATGCCATATCCTATGATGGAACCTCAACTGGTGGTATTAGTTCCATGCATTCAGTCCACTGAGGGGAAGTCACAGGTATACATAAACACAGAAGCAAGGAAGATCAAGTATCTGCACATTGTTTATGTTGGGCAGGTTTCATCAGCAACATCTGGAGATTATGAACATGTGGAGGTTTAAACTTCATACACACATGAAATAATCCAATCGAGAGCATGCAGAGATACACAACCTAGGTACATAAAGACAGGGACCGACAGTATACATATGCTACTCTTTTGGCCCAACCTTCAAGTGGTGGTATTAGTACTATGTACTCAATCCACTGGAGGGCAAGCTGGGGATCATATAGGTATGCATATAGACATCACAAGAGCTGGATACAGATACAAGGAGATCAGTTATAAGCTGGAATGGACAGCATGTATAGCAGGAATGGGAGTGTGCAAAGAGCAGATGAGCAGGAAATTCTGGCTTCATTTTTTGAATACATGTAAACCAATATGGGAATATGTTTTAATGCGACATCCAGATGGAACAACACAAGATGGATATCAGGCAGAAACAACGTTAAAAGTCAGCAGGATATTATGCAGAAATGGTCAACAATACATAGGAATGCATAGGTACTGGGCAGTGCTAATTGTGCAATTCAGATCGGGCTACTTATGTAAAAGGCTAATCATCACAGTTGTGGCAATCAATTTTGGGCTGAACTCACACGGATTCGATAGTTGGTGCAAAAAGGGGCTATATTTGCAATTTTTGGATGCTAGGCAAAAATGGTTAGGCATGCAATCAGTTGCACTGGACAGCGCAACGATATGGATTCTCACAAGGATTAATGGGCTTCAAGGATCAAGTTCTGGCACCGGCATAATTAGTCGACTAGTTTTTAGACAGTCATTAGACATGTTAAGTGTTAGTATTAGCAAAACAAAGTGTAATATCAATTTTGGGTACCACTTACTCAAATTTGATAATAGGGTTGATGTAGTTTTCATTTTGTACCGTCTTACACTTTGTGAGACAACAAACTACTTTGTTTGATTTTTCATTATAATAAAAACCAGCCCTAGGCACTGCCTAGTGGATTGCTAAAACAAATCCAACATGCCTTGGAAGAATTAAAGAGGCATCTCTCGAGCCCACCTTTGCTCCACACCCCGAAGGAGGACGAAACACTATACTTATATTTGGCCGTGTTCGAGGTAGCGGTAAGTGGTGTGTTGTTTCGAGAAGAACAATGTACGCAATTCCTTGTCTATTACGTAAGCCGGACCCTAGGAGATGCTGAAATCAGGTATCCGCACTCAGAAAAATTAGTTCTTGCATTGGTAAGTGCATCTAGGAAATTGAAACCTTACTTTCAATGCCACCATATATGTGTTTTAACTACATATCCTCTTCGAAACATCTTGCATAAGCCCGAATTATCGGGCCGATTGGCCAAATGGGCCATCGAACTCGGAGGGTATGATATCGAGTATCAAACCCAAACGGCTATCAAGTCTCACATTTTGGCGGACTTCGTGGCCGATTTTATGCCTGCCCTCGTGCCCGAGGTAGAGAAATAACTCTTGTTAAAAATGGGCACATCATCGGGGGTATGGACCCTTTTCACTGACGGAGCCTCGAACATGACAGGGTCCGGGCTCGGCATAGTTCTAAAACCGCCTAAGGGCGGCATAATTAGACAATCTATAAAAACTTCGAAGTTGACTAACAATGACGCCGAGTATGAGTCCATGATTGCAGGTCTCAAACTGGCCAAAGGCCTAGGAGCAGAGGTCATCCAAGCAAAATGTGATTCCCTTCTGGTAGTGAACCAAGTAAATGGGAGCTTCGAGGTTCAAGAAGACAGGATGCAAAGATACTTAGAAGAGCTTCAAGTAACATTGCATCGCTTCAAAGAGTAGATCCTGGTTCACATACCTCGAGAACAAAACAGTGAGGCCGATGCACTCGGAAATCTGGGTTCGTGTGTCGAAGATGATGACATACTCCCGGGGACTGTTGTACAACTATCCAAATCAGTGATCGAAGAAGGTAATGCCGAAATCAACTCCATAAGTCTAGCATGGGATTGGAGGAACAAGTACATTGACTTCCTGAAACATGGGAAACTCCCCGCGGACCCAAAAGAATCGAGGGCCCTTCGAGCCAAAGCATCCTGATTTTCACTCGATGGGAATGGAATACAGAAGGATCTTCGACGGACCACTAGAATTATGATTAGGACCGGGGGACACCGACTATGTGCTTCGAGAAATCCACGAAGGCACTTGTGGAAACCACTCTGGTGCTGATTCTTTAGTTCGAAAGGTGATCTGAGTAGGTTACTATTGGGATAGCATGGAGAAGGACACCAAGGCATTCGTTCGAAGATGTGAAAAATGGAAAAGATTCGCACCAATGATCAACCCGGCGAACAACTACACTCAGTCCTATCCCCATGGCCATTCATGAAATATGGGATGGACATCGTCGACCCCCTACCAACTGCGCCAGGTAAAGCTAGATTTATTTTATTTATGACTGACTACTTCTCAAAATGGGTAGAAGCACAGGCCTTCGAGAAGATAAGAGAAACAGAAGTCATCGACTTCATATAGGACCACATCATATGCCGATTCGGGGTCCCCTCCGAGATTACATGTGATAATGGGAAGCAGTTCATCGGCATCAAGGTGACAAAATTCCTCGAGGATCACAAAATCAAAAGGGTCCTATCAACGCTTTACCACCCAAGTGCAAATAGTCAGGTCGAGTCAACAAACAAAACCATCATTCAGAACATAAAGAAAAGGTTAGAGAATGCGAAAGGGAAATGGAGAGAAGTGTTGCCCAAGGTACTGTGGGCGTATCGAACAACCTCAAAGTCAAGCACAGGGGAGACTCCGTTTTCTTTGGTATATGGGCCCGGGGTACTTATACCAATCGAGGTCAGAGAACCAAGTGCCATATTTCAGCACGCCACCAGGGCTCAAACAAAGAGGCCATGAACACCGCCCTCGAGCTACTAGATGAAAAGCGCGAGGCCGCATTAGTTCGAATGGCCTCTCAAAAGTAAAGGATCGAAAGGTACTACAACAGAAGAACAAACCACCGATAGTTCGAAGTCGGGGACTTAGTTCTAAGGAAAGTCACCCTCAACACTCGAAACCTGAACAAAGGGAAACTAGGTCCTAGTTGGTAAGGACTGTATCGCGTCCTCGGGGTAGTAGGCAAAGGATCCTACAAACTTAGCACCATGGAAGGCGAGAAACTGCCAAGCAATTGGAACATATCTATGCTCAAATGCTATTATTGCTAAGGTATAACCTTCTCCCTTTTCGTTTATATTTCATACTAACTTGTTGCAGGTGTTCGATTGAGAGGAATCGAAGCACCATTCAGCTCGAAGATCTTGGGTTTTAAAGCATGTGTTGCACTTTTTTTCCCTTAGATCGGGTTTCATCCCAAATGGGTTTTATCGGCAAGGTTTTTAACGAGGCAACATCTATATGCTACCTAAGGAGTACAAACAAGTATTCAAGGCTTCTTTTCAATCAACCTCAAATACTGGGGGGCATCACCCTCGGAGGTTACTTTTTCAATGAAATCAAGTTATTCCAAAGAGGGCCTCGATAGGAGAATGTTGTAATGGGTCAAACGGTTGAATGAACCGTGTCCATGTAGAATAGTCGAGCCCCCAATGGCAAAAACATGTACGGATATATCAAGTAATAGAAGAAGCATCCTTATTTATCAAAACACTTTTTGCCCCAAAGAAGTTTACTATTTCAACATGAAACGGCTCAAGGGCCAAAAAATCCTGAATACTTGGGGACTGTCATTGACAGTCAACTTATCGAGTCATCAAAGACTTGAACCCGAAAGACCTCAATGAGGCAACATCGAATCTATAAAACATCAATGAGGCAATATCAAGTTTGTAAGACCTAGATGAGGCAAAATCAAACTTATAAGACCTCAACGAGGCATACTCAAACTTATAAGACCTTAAAATGGCATAACCCCGATATCAAGGCCAAGGCTATATATTTGAACTTGTAAGACCCCTAAAAAGGCATACTCTCGATATTAAGGCCGTGGTCACCTCACTCAGGGATTAAAGGCTACGGCCAAATATAAAGACTACGGTCATATGAAAAGGCTACGGCCAAAACAATGCGGCTCAGAGACGTCTGACTTCCGCCATAAATTTAAAAGCCTTCGAATACTTCGAAAAAACCGGTTAATCAGGCTACCCTCGGCATAAGCAAAGGAGCTTCATAATATCATCTCCGAACAATGTACAGGCTTCAAAAAAATTAGCCTTCGAGAGAACCTCACGAGGTACTCAATTATCGTCACATATCGACTTATAATCGAGGTTCCTATTTGAACCATCAAAAATTCGAACGAATACAAAACATGCCAAGGAATAAGAAATTTTTTTTTTAAAAAAAAAGTCTTTAGCCAGAATGGGGGAAAATTATAGCCATATTAGAGGTCGAATCGACCCAATCTAAAAAAAACCTAACGGCCGATATGTAAAGAGCCTATGGGCCAAACTAAAGAGCCTAAGGGCCAATCCAAAGAGCCTAAGGGACAAATTGAAAATAGCCTAAGGGCAGATGTTTTAAAAACCTAAGGGTCAATACCTAAAGAACTTAACGGCCAAAGCACAATGTGCTCGAGACCTCATCTAAGTTCGGGCTCGATAATCCCGAGCTAAGGCTTAGCTCGAAGATCAGACCCTAAGTGGTCGCCTATTATTTATCGTCTATCAAGCACAATAACCTAAGGTTTTTTACATTCTAAGTCCAACACATCGGGTTGATCATCGACAAGCATTAAAATTCAAAAGCAAAGGCAAAGGCAAGAAGGAAATTAATTCAAAGACAGGAATTGACGAAGAACAAAGATGAAGCCAAAAGATCCTTTCATAAATAATGGAGATCACAAAATATATTTGCAAAGCTCCTACATGGAGCCCTTACACAAAAAAGGAAAGAAAAAATAAATCCTAATCCTCGGTCGGGGTCACTTGGTCGGATGAAGTTCTCCCAGGAGTTGCGCCCTCGATAGCTTGGCCCTAAACACCCTGATCATCGACGGCTTCTTCCCCCTCGGGGACTTCTTATTCATCTTCTTCGCCGCTCTCCGATCCACTAGATGAATCCTCGTCATAAATAAGCAAAGTTGTCGATTCGTCTTCTAAGGCCTTCACTCTCTCGATCCCAACAGAAAGATCGAAGCCCTTTGCATGTACCTCGTCGAGAGCCTGACTCCGAGATTCCAATAGCACTTGGAAAAGGGCTCGAGTTAGCTTAAGCTCGGCCTCAACAGATTTCTTCTTAATCCGAGCATTGGCAGCAGCAACATCATTCTGATACGAAGATATGAGCTCATCGATCTCGGACTTGATCTTGGACAACTGGGCAGCTGATTCAGCATCGAGGTCCTTATATTTATAGCATTCTCCTCTTGCACCTTGGAGTTGATGCTCACCCGAGGTCATCTTCTCTCGGAGAGTGTATTTCTCGGAGGCTACCTCATCCATGAGCTGCTTAAGCCCGAGGATCTCAGTATCTCTGACTTTAAGCTCCTCTCGCATTAGGTCATCTTTCTGCTTGAGATGTAAACATAAAATTAAAGCATTAAATGCTACATTGAATAAGCATAAAAGTAAGCCCTAGAAGGTTGTGTTACCTTCTCATCAAGGTCGTCCCGCTCTCGAGACATCTTCTCCAAGCATGCTCGGAGGTCATTCAGCTCCCCTTCCTTTTTAGCGTAAAGGGCCTTGAGCTCATCCCACTCGGAAGTGAGCTTCCTAAACTCGTCTTCGAAGTGAGCCAACTCAGCTTGTGACTTTGAAAAAGCCTGGTTATAGAGCACCAATGCCTAGAAACACAAAGAAAAGAAGTCAGAAAATCAAGAATCAAAACTCGAAATGCAATGGTTAAGTCAAGATTACCTGTTTTCGAAGCTTCTCATCTTCTTCAAAAATAAATAAGGCATCGATATAGGGGCCTTCCACAACCCCAGAAAAGTATCCTTCGAACATGCCAGTCTATCATGGGATGCCCCCATGTCGAGAGTCTCCATATTCTGGGCATCCCGTACCTGCCTTGGAGAGAGCGACGGGCCCGGCGGAGAATCGTCTACATTAATTACCTCGAGTGGTTCAATCGATGCCTTCTCTCTCCTTCGAGGGGCTTCAGTATTGGTTTCTTTGGGCTCATTTGTAATGACCCGGTCAGTCATTTTGAGAGTTAGCACCCTGATCCCCTAATAACTGCTTTTCCCATGTCTATTTCTGCTTTTGGGACTTGTCGGAATGTTTAGTAGTGAATTGCGGAGAGTTTTTGGACACATAGTCCTTATATGTGAGTTTAAGCTTTAGAAATCGGACCGTAGTTGGAATTGTGTGAAGACGGATCCGGAATAGAATTCCGTCGACTCTTAGCTCCATCGGGTGATTTCGGGGTAGGAGCGTGTTCGGAATGTGTTTTCGAGGTATGTAGTAGATTTAGGCTTGAATTGGCGAAAGTTAGAATTTTGGCGATTTCAGCCGATAGGTGAAAATTTGATATCGGGATCGGAATGGAATTTTAGAAGTGGCAACAGGTCTGTAATGTCATTTATGACCTGTGTGTAAAATTTGAGATCATTCAGACTAGATTTGACATGTTTCGACATCGGTTGTGGATTTTGGAAATTTCATAAGTCCTTAGGCTTGAATTCATGCATAATTGGTGATTTTGATGTTAGGTGATGTGTTTTGAAGGCTCGACTAAGTTTGGATAAGGTATTAGGACTGGTTGGTAAGCTTGGTTGAGGTTCCGGGGGCCTCGGGGATGTTTCGGATGCTCAACGAGTGATTTGAACTTAGAAAACCAGCTGAAGCATTGCTGGTTCTGGTGTCTTGCACCTGCGGATGGGGAGTCGCAGGTGCAGACACGCAGGTGAGAAGAGAGGCTCGCAGGCGCGGAATTTGGTCAAGGGCTTCCAGGCTCGCAGGTGCGGAGCCGCAGTTGCGGCCCAGCAACCGCAGGTGTGACCCCAACTGAGTTAGTGAGTTTTCGCACATGCGATGGATTTTCCGCAGGTACGGTCCAAGAATCGCAGGTGCGGAATTCCTGGGTAGCTTATACAAAAATTCAAGTGTTTGAAATTCATATTTTCTAAAACGATTTAGAGCTCGGGTTTTGGAAATTTTTAGTGGGTTTTGAAGAGAAGATTCATAGGTAACGATTCCTAACCTTAATTCACTTGTATATCAGTAATCCATAGAAATTTCTTCAATCTAATCAATGAATTGGGTGAAAAATCATGATAATGGGAGGAAAGTTCCCCAAATAGAAATATGAGGATTTAAGTATATTTTTACGTCGGATTTCGATGGTTCTTGTTCGAGTGAGTTCGTGAGTGAATGGGTGTTCGAAATTTGTAAATTTTACCCGATTCCGAGACGTGGGCCTGGGGGACTTTTTGGGAAAATTTTCCTAATTTCGTGTATTAGCTTCGAACTAGTTAGCTATATTGATTCCTTAAAGTGATATTTACATTATGCAATTGAATTTAATAGATTTGGTTCATTCGGAGTCGGATACTCGTGGCAAGAGCGTGCTTTTGAGTTGAGTAGCGCAGTCGAGGTAAGTGGCTTGCCTAACTCTATGTTGGGGACTTCCCCTTAGGTTGTTTTGATACTATCTGTTGTATGGGAGCCGTATACGTGAGGTGAAAAGTACGTACATGGGCCATTATTGCTAAATTCCATGTTTTCCTATCCATGCCATAAATCATTTTACTCTTATTTCACTGTTTAATGTGCTACTTCTATAGTTTAGATTAGGAAGAAGCATGCCTACCTGTTTTACCTAAATTCCCTATTTGATACAATGTGCACCTTGTTAGTTAGTCTTTATCTTGTTCTTGCATGTGATTCCTTTTCCTGGGTTGTTTAAATACACCGTATCCGGCATTCATTCGCATTGCATATTTAAATTGGGACTACGGACGTATTTTGGGAGCTTTCCCCCTGTACTGCATATTTAAATTGGGACTAAGGACGTATTCCGTGAGCTTTCCCCCTGTATTGCATCTTTACATTTGGAACTACGGGACGTATCCCGGGAGATTCCACTGTGTGATACTTTGTGTTGAGCCAAGGGCTCCCTGTTGCTGTTTTACTTTCAGATTATTTGTTTCTACTGCTTACCTTAGCTTTTATATCTTTCGGTACAATTTTTAAACTTTTTTACTTATAAAAATTCAGTAGAGCCTTAACCTGACCTCGTCACTACTTGACTGGGGATAGGCTTGGAACTTATTGGGTACCACAATGTACTCATGCCCTTTCCTGCACATGTTTTCGTGTGCAGATCCAGGTACCAGCACTTAGTTTCATGGCTAGGGGTCGGAGTATCTGCTTGAGGAGATCGAAAGGTAATTCTGCCGCGTCCGTAGAGTCCTTCGAGTCACCTTCCACTCCATACTTAGATAGATTTTTCATGTATTTCCCTTATGTTGTATAGAGCTACTTTGAGATAGAGCTTGTGACTAATGTGATATTCCGGGTTTTGGGAGTTATAATTGTACATGTCGAGCGGCTATGTTATGTTTACTTATGTTCCTTTCTGTCTTTATTTTTATTATATTTATTTTCCGCAAATTTAGGCTTACCTAGTCGTAGAGACAAGGTGTTGTCACGATACCTTTCGGTGGGTAAAACGGGTCGTGACATCATCAACTAAGTACCCTTCGACACCCGACATCTTTTGGTCGTTGGTTGGCTCAGGGACTTCGTTTGACCCACCCTCGAGAATCTCTTCAGCTCGAGGTGGGGCCGCATCGGCAACATCTGGTTCAGCAGCCTTCGAAGCAACAGTGCTTCCTTTTCCCCAAAGAACTAGTGGGCAGTCGTCACTCTCTTCATCTTCAGCTCGAAGGCTCTTAGAAGCGTCCGAAGTTAAGGCCACGAATCGGCCTTAGGCTTTTGAACTTTAGCCTTTTTTGGCTTCGAGGACTCAGCCGGTGACTTTTTCTTTCTATTCTTATCCTAAGCAGGCTTTGGGGTATCAACTTCCCCAGGCGGGGGCTCCCTCATGAAGACGGCCTCTCCAAGCCCTACATAAGCACAAAGGATGAGAGTACTACCGAAAGATATTTTCTCTAAGGAATTCAAATATGACAGAAATAAAAACTCACCATGGTTTTTAGCCTCCCATTGGGTCTTGGCCAGATCGCGCCACACGCTCTTAACATAAGGAGAGGACGAATCAAGTTGTTGAACCCAGCCCGGAGATCCTTAACCACGCCGGGGTACCACTCGACAGCTACATCATCGAAGAGAGTTAGTTCAAAGTGAAGAAAAAATATGTGATTGACGAAACATGTTCACTTACGATTCATATTCCATTCCTCGGGGAATGGAATTTTCTCAACAGGGATCAGGTCCGAGGTCCTGACTCGGACAAAGCGGCTCATCCACCCTTGGTCCTTGTCCTCATCGATGCTAGAAAATAAGGCCTTCGAAGAACGACGTTGCAACTTGATCAGGCCACCTCGATAAAGTCGGGGGCTATATAGTCTAATCAGATAATCGAGGGTAATCCCCTCAACCATGTTTGAAAAATACCTAATCATGTAAACGATTCGCCAGAATGATGGATAGATTTGGCCAAGCGTCACCCAATATTGTCTGCAGAAATCGAGGATTACTAGGTCTATCGGTGGCGAAGATGGCTCTACCGGACCTAAGGTGAAAGGATATGTGTACACTCTAAGGAAACCGGCTTTGTGTGTGGTTATGTCTTCCTCAGGTGAAGAAGTCTCCACTCGTACTGCCTCCCCCCAATGGTATTCAATCTTCACTTTCTCAGTTTCAGTTATCAAGCTGATGTATCGAGAAATAAGTTCACACCGTCCTGCTATAGAAGAGTTTTTCGACCTTGAAATCAGAGGATGTTTCACAAGGTCCGGGGATGCATTCCTCAACCCAAAGGGATACTACTTTTTTGCTCTTAGACGGAAGTGATGATGAAGGAGCTTTCTCCTTTTGAGGAACGGTCTTAGAAGTCTTTGCCATTTTCGCTATAAAAGTTTGGAAGAAAAGAAAGAAGTAGGTTGAGATATGAACACAGGAAGGAAGTAAGCGTATAAAAGAGTTGATGAAGGTCAGAAAACATTGTGAAAAGTAAAAGTTTGAGGAGTGATGGATGGGGGTATTTATAGGGGTCAGTATGCGTTTTGGAAAAAGACAAAAGGACGGCCAACTGTCGTTATCGATTTATGGCTTTTTTAGAACCGTGTGAGCGTGGCCTTTGCACATCCTTTCTGACACATCAATCACTAACCTCATGTGACTGACGTTATGAAGGGGACATCGAAGAGTCAAAGAATTCAAATCGTTTCTTATCATTTCATTCTAAGAAACGCGGGGACTATCTGTATGCGGTCGATACCGGGGACCCCAATATCGAGGTCTCTATGGCATGCCAAGCCCGATCTCGAGAGGCTCGAAGTAGAGTCTGTAATTCGACCCCGAAGTGCATACCTCGAGAAAGTATATCGAAGGCCCACCACGGCCTACCTCGCAGATGAGCAAAATCGATGATCGTCATGGAAAGGCGAGAATTTCCCAAGGACACGTGGTTAGAGCTGATGAGGTCTACATAAGATAGTAAAAGTCCGTACAAGGCCGTTATACGACTGTACCAATAGCATTTATCTGTCATAATTAGACATGTACTATGTTGGGATTCACTCCTCCTGTATAAAGGGGAGCCCAATCATTCTTGTAACATAACATTCACTACTATAGAACATTCTCTGCTTTTTTTCTGCTCAACACTGTCTCTCAGCTTTATTTCTCCTCATTTAGTGTTCTTCATTTACAGTTCTTCATTTATTGCTATAATCTGGCCTCAAGGTCCCCAGTTCCAAAGAGCTCGAGGCCCCAGTCAGAGGCGGATCCAGGATTTAAATTCTATGGGTTCAATATTTAAGATTGTTAACATTGAACCCATTATATATTTAAAGTTATGGGTTCAAATGTATTATTTTTGCAATTTTAATACATTTTTACACATAAATTTCTACTCCGCGTCGAAAGTTATGGGTTCAATTGAACCTGTAACTCTCACATTAGATCCGCCTCTAGCCCCAGTCTTGTGACAACTTTGGTTTGCTTATCTCATCTTCCTTACTTACACTTATTACTTCTTGATTATTAACAAGTATTAGAATAAATCACATATTTTTAGAACCACAAATCAAATATAATTGTTAAAATCATTTTCAAGGTAACCAAAAAGCACTAAATTAACGAGAACACTGATATATTGTCTTTTTCGTCTTCTTTAGCCGAGGGTCTATCGGAAATAACATTTCTACTACTCGGGTAGAGAAAAGATCTGCGTACACACTACCCTTTCTGGTCGTCGTCATTGTTGTACTACATTAACGAGAACAAATCTTTCACGTATCTGTGCAAAAATATCCAGTCCTCTCCCGCCTATCCCTACTTTGAGGTTTACTTTAGTAGCCCAAATAACAAAGTTTGACCCTTTCTTTGACATTGCCAGACCCTTTAACTTATTACGGAGTAGTACCGACACGACGATCTCGTTTAAGGTGAAATGGGCTCAATTTGCATTAAGCTGTCAAGGGGGCATTTGCATCCGTACCCTCTTTTTGTGTCACGTTTTAACTTATACCCGCTTCGCAAAACAAATTGCAAGCGTACCCACCTTTCGCATAAACTTCAGGCATACGGGCCTGAACTAGCAAAGGCAATCACACAAACTTCAGCATTCTAGTAGACGGGCCTGAAGTAGCAAGTGTGTTGAACCAAGTGTGCTGAAGTTTTTGTTTGTAATTGATGAACTTAAGCATAGTAGCTGAAGTTTTGTTCTCTATTTGCTGAAGTTTTTGTTTGTAATCGCTGAAGTTTTTGTTTTTGTAACTGGCGAACTTCAGAGCTGAAGTTTTTGTTTTGTGACTGGCGAACTTCAGCTCTAGAACTGAAGTTTTTGTTTTTGTAACTGGCGAACTTTAAGTGGCGAACTTCATCTCTAGAGCTGAAATTTTTGTTTTGTAACTGGCGAACTTCAGCTCTAGAGCTGAAGTTTTTGTTTTTGTAACTGGCGAACTTCAGAGCTGAAGTTATTGTTTTGTAACTGGCTAGAGCTGAAGTTTTTATTTTGTAACTGGTGAACTTCAGCTCTCTTGTTTTGTAACTGGCGAACTTCAGCTCTAGAGCTGAAGTTACTTGTAACTTACGTAATTATTTATAATTTATTTTTAAATAATCTGATAAACATATTTATGGCGATCATCCCATGAACTGAAGTACCATAGCAGCGTCAACCGCAGCAGAAGAAAGAAGAAGAAGAAGAAGAAGAAGAAGAAGAAGAAGAAAACGAAGGAGGAGAAGGAGGAGGAGAAAAGGGCTGAAGTTATTTAAAAAGTAGGTACAAGTTAAAAGTTTAAAAAAAAATGGATATAGGTTAAATGTGGGCGACCAAATAGGGTGCCCCGTATAATTTTTACGATGTCAAGTCACCACAAAGAGAACTTGGGAATGAATACCTAAAGATGGTCGTAATTCCTCAAAGGGTAATGTGTTTCAGCCTTTAAATGAATCAGCTACGTCCGAGGGAGCTATCAACATTAAACAAGGGAAGAAGGTTTATCTTCATCCCAATACCATCCAAAAATGATCAATTTTGCCTTTCATGACATTTTTATCAATTCATACACTTATCATTGTCAAACAATCATGTATTAGCTCTTTATCATTAACTTAACTCCAACATAAAACGGGTGAACTTTCTCCATGTGGCCAAATTCTTTAAGAAAAGAAATCCATTTTTACCCAACTTTTGGCTATAGCTTAAAACTAGCTAAGTTCAAACTTCGTTAGGAGTCAAAGGCAAAAAAAGTAGAAATGACTATTTAAGGTGGTATTTATTTTTTATCCAGCAATTTTAATATTGAGCAAAAATAGCCACTACTCTATTGTATTCTCCTTGGTCTTTTCATCAGTTGCAAAGATAATTCGACAGCCATCCACGAAAATCATTAACTCGTAGGAGTAACTTAAACTATCACGGTTACCAATTTCAAGAAATTAATTTCCTACATTAAATAACTTGAAAACCATCGGCCATTGGTGGTCCTTGATTAATCTGACTGAAGTTCACCCGATTATGACTCATCTGACAGAAAATCGCATTGGTGTGCATTATACGACGAAACAAAACTTTGAAATCTAATGTCTTTCAATTTTCAAAATTTATAAATATCAAATAATGGACCAAAACCTTTGTTCTAAAGTTAAGGACAATAGGTCTTGAAGTTTGAGTTCCAAGTTCAAAAGTTAAGGATAATAGGTCCTTAACTTTGAATACCAAGTTCAAAAGTTAAGGACATTTGGTCCTTAACTTTGAGTCACAAGTTAAAGAGTTAAGGACACTTGGTCCTGAACTTCAAGTTTTAAGTTCAAAAGTTAAGGACACTTGGTCCTTAACTTTGAGTTTCAAGTTCAAAAGTTAAGGACACTTAGTCCTGAACTTAGACTAACAAGTTCAAAAGTTTAGAACAGACAGTCCTTAACTTAATCAAAAGTTAAGGACAATAGGTCCTTAACTTAGTGTCCTTAAATTTGACTTACAAGTTCAAAAGTTAAGGACGCTTGGTCCTGAAGTTTAGTTCAAATGTAGTGCTGAAGTCCTGAACTTAAAATTTCCCTTCATAAAATTCATAAAAAGGGAGAGATTTATTGATATATTTATTGGATCCATCGGGACTCAAGTTCAAAAGTTAAGGACATTTAGTCCCGAAGTCCTGAACTTAGAGTAACAAGTTCAAAAGTTATGGACATGCAGTCCCGAAGTCCTGAAGTTAAGTTCAAAAATTAAGGACATGAGCAGAAGGGTATTTTCATCCGGACATTAAAGCAATGACTAAATACTAAAGACATTTTAAACAGTGGCTTAAAAGTAAATACACATGTTAATAGTAGTTATTCGTGCACTTCCCCAGCAAAAAAAGACTACTGCCAACAAAAGTCTGACGGAGGATAAAGCAACACAAATTTGACACTGTTTAATCATATAGACGAGAATGGGAGGAATCCAAATGAGAGGAGGCACATGCAACGGTCTTGTGCTTAACAAGGCTTTCTTTACATATTAAATGAACACCGATATGGTGCTCGTGACACCGCCATACAACAAGTAGACTTTCCGCACTAGGCCAATATAACAGGCATCCCTAATTCCTAAATAAGCAGATATGGAATCTAAGAAGAAAACAAAAATGCTAACAAGTCTGGCCGTAATATAAATCTTTAAAAGCCAAGTACAATAAAAAACTAAAACAATATCCTCAAGCTAGAGCATTTTAAATATATAGGCTTCTCCATAATTTCCAAGACGAAATGCATTCCATGACAATATCACCGTAATTTAATTAGAACTACGTTGCAAAACCCATAGACCTTGAGTTGAACAAGAACAAAATCATCAAAGATTACAGAGAGGAGGCACAAAGTCTCACTAGATATCGAACAGGGTCACCATCGACAGCAGAATGAATCAACCAAAAGGAGATTTGACTAACGTACTACAGCTCAACTCATGATTTGACTAAATAGATGCATGCTCCAAAATCACACCCCATAATTTAATAAAATCAACTCATCCAAGAAAACAGAGAAGAGAAAAAATATAGCAAAAAAGCAAACCAGCAGAAAGGGGAAGGCACAAAAAACTAGAAAAAGAGCACATAGTACACAAACAAGTAAAAGATGCAGCTTAACAACCTTGTCAGAGTCTATATACGGTTGCTTCATGAAGCTCAAGTGAAATCTGGAAGGAAGCCTCATATACAATAAATATAACTCATTCGGAACAACTCATTCAACAGCTAGTGGTATTGAAATATACGAGATGTTCCACCATCGTGCCAGTGGTTGATGCAATAGATACTCACAAGTATACTACGACCAGGGAACTAATATCATTTTGGAATTACTTTTAATGCGAGCGGTGGTGGGAAAAATAGCCAGTCACAATAAGTGTTAGCACCATACAAGCTCAACTCCATTGGAGGAGCAAATATTATCAATTCAAGATTCGAGGACGAATCTTCTTTGAGAAGGGGAGAATGATAGCAACCATGGAAGCTCAATGCAATTATAGGACAATGATGAAGCATTAGAAGCTCCAAGAAGGCCCTTGACAAGATTTCAAACAAAGAAGTTCCAAGACAGGCTCAATGAGCTTCAATTAGCAATTAAAAAATGTCTTACAGTGGGAAAAGAGCATCAGCCCAAGGAAGATCATTCAGCCAAGTCTTATAACTATTAGAAGGCCCAATTGAAGTCCAAGAGGAGGTGAAATGGGCCCAAATCTTCCCAAAAAAAGGAGCAACTACAGCAGCCCACTTTAGTGTTATTTCAACCTAATTTCTAGAATTTATATTTAAGGTTTGTATTATTCTAGGTTGACCCCCTTTAAAGCTTATTAAACACAAGTGTGAGTATATAAGGGGTTGCCTTGTTCCATCACTGTAACTAAGATTGAAGATTAATATAGAAACTAGTAGCCTTTTGCTTTGTAGAGACCTTGTAAGGTTCTCTTTGAGATTTGCCCTTTTTGTTCTATGTTGAACCATTACTTGGATGTCTCCAATTGTAAGATTCCTTGTGTGAGTTCACTCCGTCATATTCTTCTTCTTTTTCTATGTATCATTCACTGGTTCAAATTTCAAATACTTGAGTTTGTGTTTTTTTCTTTCAAGAATCAAACATTCCCTCTTTCAACCTTCTAATTTGAAGTCTTCCGCATTGTTAAAGGGTGACGTACAGTGATAGATGAGCAAAAAGTCTTGACCAGGAACTTATACACAACAGAATACTCCAATAGATTGTTTGGTAATACAGAGATTAGATTGTTATGCTGAGAACAAATACATAAGATTGTTATAAAGAGATTGTGATACAAAAGTCAAGAGCTTAATCCTAATATTGCTATATTAGTAAAATGCAGAGTTGTATAACTAGTAAAGTACACTCATATACTAAAAAAATTTGAAGTATTAATACTGGATCTTCTTATGTCAGATTTATATACATATCAAACACCTGCTCTGTCCAGGAGAGCACTTCAAATCAAAGAATTCATCACCCATAACTGTAAAGAGCATCCTCTACAAAAACTAGCTGCAAGCCTCCAACATTGCTGAAACTACAAACTTTGCGGTATGGAAAAACTTACAAGCACTTTAGAGAGTTCCACAAGATAATATAATGATATACGTTGTAAGGCATCATCCCCATTATACAAACTAAATTCAAAGAAAGCACACAAGTATCATTTTCTATGACGAGCATTACCTTGTTACGAACCTCTTATACACAATGACTGGTGCATGTCTCAAGACATTCAAAACAAACAATAAATATGATGAACTTAATGAAATGTAAATCTTCAAACACAATTATGTAGTTGAAACAGCCTCTCTACGTTCTTAAGGTAGGCCGGGTAAGGTTTGCGTACACGCTACCCTCCCCAAACCCCACTTGTGGGATTACAGTGGGTTTGTTGTTGTTGTAAACACAATTATGCAGTAAAACTTTGTTGATAAGGTAAATAACTTATACAGTAAATGATCCAATGCAATGGAGGAGGGACCTACTCCGTAACATTTGGTGACCAGTACCTTACCAATTCCCTTAAATCATCAAGTGCATTTTACATACAAGTATGACAAAGTGAAATCACAGTACAATTAAAGGCCTTTTGTTCATACTATTCAGTACAATTAACAGTAAAATATGCATTCACATGGATTCATAGATGACCAGAAAGACAAACCGTTTATACACTTACAGATACCACCCCCCCATCAAACCACCTCCTTAGCCGGCTTCTTCAGATCATCGTCGACAACCTTAGTAGGAAGAATCACGTATCCTCCCAACTTCTTAGGGCTAAGGTCATCATCGAACTCATCATCATCGTCCGAATCTTGCTCAAAATCAAAAGCGGTGGGCCAGAACAGAGACCAGATCAGGTACATCATCGCGGCAGTTAAAGCGCCACAACCAGCGCCGAAAAGCATCGCTCCCATAACCCTCATGATATCCTTTGATCGGTCACGAATCGAGCTCGTGACGGCCGAGTAAAACTCCATCGGCTTCGATACATCTTCTTCTTCTCTTTCTACGAGCTGATTTTCTTCTTCTGCGCCGCCGATACGGTCGAGGAAAATAGCGTTGCGACCACTGAGAAAAACGGAGGGTTTGTTGAATCGGCCTTCTCTGTCTCCATTAAGGGGATTGGATGTGGTGAAGAAGAAAGTTAGGAATCGGGGAGAATTCAGGGAAGGGTATTGGAGGGAGAAATTAGGGTTAGGGTTAGGGTTAGGGTTAGGGTTTGAAGGATGGGTTGATGCGGGTATTGGGTAATAGGAGGTGGAGGTGGAGGTGAAGAAGAAGAGGGTATTACAGGGTCGGGCGGTGGCGGAGACGGCAAGGAGAGAGAGGCCGAGGAGGAGAAGAGGGAGCTTCCAGGTCGCCATTGACTCGTGAGAAGAGAAAAGCTGTCGGTGAAGAAAAATGGAAGAGGAAATGCGAAAATATGTGATTCGGTGGGTGAGGTGCTGAGAACTTGAACTAGCGATTCAATTGACTTTTCGGTATAAAAAGAGACAAAATTACGAAATAATGCCTTCACTATTTTAACCCAGTTATAAATTTGCAAATATATAGTTAAATATTAATAATATTTTTTCTTTTCTCATTTTCTTTAACTATAACAATCTCATCTTTTTTTTGCCACCTATCTACCCTTATTGTAGTTCTCTTCTTATTTTTCACCCAAATTAATTAATACAAAAGAATTATATGCAAACAAAATAAAAACGAATCAGTTCCCCATTTTTAGTGTAACCATTGATCAAGACGTTCAGTCAACACTCACTCGTGCCTTCTCCCATAACCAATACTTCTCCAAATTATTATTATTTTTCGTTTTATGATTTTGTATATCTTCAGGCGTAAAATATCCATGAGTTTTTATTTTCTTTTTTCTCAAGTTTATACATACCTATTACAATTACAAAACGCAAAAACAGACGCGAGAAACCAAAAATCCCATCTCCTTTAATGCTAATCTTGTTAAATTTCGAATATGATTTTGTGAGAAATTTAGAGTGGGTATTGTTTGAACTTATTAGAAATAGTCTAAGTAGGTTGTATACAAAGTTTGAAGTTATTTGTTGGAGATTTGGACTAGTTTTATACAAGAATTGTAAGTGAAAGTCTGTAACGACCCGGTCGGTCGTTCCGTGAGATTAGCCCCGTTATTCTTGTTTCAGCTTTGTCATGCATTGCTTAAATTGTTTATGATGTGTTGGGGTCGGTTGGTTCATGGTCGGAGTGATCGTGGTGATTATTGAGACACTTAGTCTCTTAAATTGGCATAATGGTTAGAAAAGTCAACCGGGAGTTGACTATTAGGTAAACGACTTCGGAATGTGGATTTTTTGGCTCGAATAGCTTCGTTAGGTGATTTGGGACTTAGGAGTGTGTTCTAAATTTGGTTTTGATGCCCGAAGTAGAATTAGGCTTGAATTGGTGAAAGTGAGTTTTTGGCGATTTCCGATAGACAGTGGAAAATTAGCTATCGGGGTTGGAATGGAATTTCGGAAGTAGGAACAGGTCCGTAGTGTCATTTTGGACGCGTGTGCAAATTTTCAAGTCATTCGGACGTGTTTAGGTTAGTTTCGGCATCGTAGATGATTTTCGGAAGTTTGAAGATTCTTAGGCTTGAATCATGAGTTGAATCGGTGTTTCGATGTTATTTTGGGTGTCTCGAGGGTTCGACTAAGTTTGGGTGATCATTTATGACTTGTTTGTATTTTTGGTTGGGGTCCCGAGGGGCTAGGGTTAATTTTGGATAGCCATCGGGGAGTTGGAAGTTGGAAAAATGCAGCAGAAATGCTGCTAGTGCAGCCCTTCTGGTGTGGCCGCGCCTGCGGAAGGGAAGTCGCAGGTGCGATGGCCGCAGGTGCCGAAAAGGGGGCGCAGGTGTGGATTTTGTCTAGGCTGGAGGAGAGCCGCGGGTGCGAAGGCTGCATCGCAGGTGCGAGATTTGGTCTTGTAAGTGAAACGCGCAGGTGCGCACCTGGGACCGCAGGTGCGAGAAAAGGACCGCAGGTGCGGTCATCGCTGGGCAGAACATATAAATAGGACCCTCAGCGATTTTTGGGTCATTCTTCCACCATTTTTGTACGAGTTTGAAGCTTTTTGAGGTGTTTTTGAAGAGGAATTCAAAAGAACTTCGTGGAGGTAAGATTTGTGAACCTAAAACTCGTTTCTATGTGATCTTTGGACTGATTAAGGTTGAAATTCATGGAGATTAGTGCCTAAATTGGGGGTTTAGGGCTTGGAAATTTATAGACTTAATTGAGGAATTGAAGGACCAATTGTGGCTGGATTTTGATGTATTTTATACGGGTAGACTCGTGGTAGGATAAGGATTCTAGTTTTGTGATTTTTATTGAATTCCGTGACGTGGGCCCGAGGGTCGGGTTTGGTTAATTTCGGGAATTGTTCTTAATTTTGAAACTTTTCGAATGGGCTTTATTCCTTAGCATACATTGACGGTATAAATCTGATTGGGCTAGATTTGGAGCAACCAGAGGTCGATTCGAGGGGCAAGAGCATCGCGGATTAGTATTTGGGCAGGTTCGAGGTAAGTAACGATTGTAAATCTAGACCTGAGGGTATGAAACCCCGGTATTTTATATTGTCTTGATAAATGAGGTGACGCACATGCTAGGTGACGAGCGTGTGGGCGTGCACCGATAAGGATTGTGACTCGGTCCGTCCCGTAGCGACTATTAAGCCGCGTGTTTGATTTGAAAGCATATGATATCCTGTATTTTAGAGATTTATACTTCATTATGGGCTGTATGCCATGTTTGGGGCCTTGTGTCGCCCTGTTTAGACTCTCAGGGGTATTTTTCCACTATTCTCACACTATTTTGATAGAAAATTTATGAACTCAATCATGCTTTATATTTTGTTGAGGTTATCACTGGTATCACTCTATTTTAGAAGACTGTGAGGTATTTTGGGCTGAGTCTCGTAAGTTGTGATGAGTTGCCCGAGTGGCTTATGAGGATGACTGAGTGAGGTTGAGAGCCGGGTTGTGAGGATAGTTATGGATCGGGTTGTACGTCGCAGCAGATATTATGTGGATCGGGCTGCACGTCGCAGCAATATATATACTGGATCAGGTTGCACGCCGCAGCGATATAGCGCTTGGGCTGAAGGAGCCCCTCCAGGAGTCTGTACACCCCCAGTGAGCACAATCGACTATTATATGGATCGGGCTGCACGCCGCAGCGTATGTTATGTGGATCGGGCTGCACGCCACAATGGTTATGTGTATACATGGTACCTGTTGAGTGAGAGTGTTGAGTGTGAGCATTTACTTTGATAGTGGAGTCACTAGTGACTGAGAGACTTTATTCACGAGTGACATTGTGCCTGAGAGCCTATTATTTATGAAACCATTATTTTTCACTCTACTTTGCACTGAGCCTCTATTGATATTGTTTAATAAATGCTTTATATGAGATTTTAAATGGAAAATTGGAGTTTTTATGAAATATTCGAAATTTGTATTCCTAATTTGACTATTTTATTTACATTGTTGTCTAAGATATGAAATTACACGATTTTAAATGCTCGTCACTGCACTCAAGTCTTTAGTTATGGTTGTTACTTACTGAGTTGGCGTACGCACGTTATTCCCTGCACCTTGTGTGCAAATCCAGGTACCGGGCCAGAGCGCTAGCTGACTTCCACTCGTTTTGGAGCCTGTTCGAGGATAGAGGTAGCTGCTTGGCGTCCATAGCGTGCCTTTTTCCTTTCCTAGTTTATAGATTTCTCATATTTTCTGGACTTGTATTAGTAAAGATATGGTATCATCATTGTATTTACTCATTTAGATGCTCATGACAGTTGACTCCGGATGTTTGGGGCCGTGGTTAGATTTGATCTTTTATGTTATTATTATTGTTAAACATGCTTTAGAAACGGGATCTTAAATGAAATATTATGACTTACGATTTAAACGGTAAGCTTTATCTGTTATTCTCGGTAGTTTGGCTAGCCTAGTTTCACGATAGGCGCCATCACGACCAGTATGGATTTGGGGTCGTGAAAAGTTGGTATCAGAGCCTAGGTTACATAGGACTCACCGGTCATGAGCAGGTTTAGTAAAGTTTTGCGGATCGGTACAGAGACGTCTATACTTATCTTTGAGAGGGTACGAAACCCTTAGGAAATCTTCACATTCTTGGATTCTGTCGTGCGAATCTGTTAATTCTGGAAATCTGAACTCCGGTTATTTCACTCTCTCACAGATGGAGAGGACACGCGCTACCGATCTGGGTGACCAGATACCAGCTAGACCAGCGAGAAGTCGAGGTCGTGGTAGAGGTAGAGGTAGGGGCGCAGCTCGTGCAGCAGTCGGGGCAGTGCCCGTGGATCCACCTTCTATTTAGGATCAAGTTCCCGCCGCGGATGTTCCAGCGGGGCAGGCTCAGGCACTGGCAACGCCCATTGTTATTTCAGGTCTTCAGGAGACCTTGGACAGATTCTGATTGTATGCACCAGCCTTGCTCAGGTAGTTGATGTATCTACTACTGCTGCTACTTCTCGGGCCGGGGGAGGCACTCAGACTCCAGTTTCCCGGACACCTGAGTAGGTTATTCTAGGCCTTCAGACACCGGGGGCAGCTCCAGCCCAGCCGGTTACTCCAGCTCAGGATTTCGTAGTTCCAGATATGCCAGATGACGAGCAGAACAGGTTGGAGATATTTAGTAGGCTTCAGCCTCTGACATTCAGTGGTGCTGAGGGCGAGGATGCCTAGGGTTTCTTGGACAAGTGTCAGAGGATGCTTCGTACTGCAGGGATGCTGGAGACCAGTGGGGTCTCGTTTGCTACTTTCCAGTTTTCTAGGGTTGCTTTTACTTGGTGGGAGTCTTATGAGAGGCGTAGGCATGTTGGTGCAGCACCCCTTACTTGGCAGCAGTTCTCCACTATCCTCTTGGAGAAGTATGTTCCTCAGTCTCACAGAGAGGAGCAGCGTAGGCAGTTTGAGCAGCTGCGTCAGGGTGAGTTGGCAGTGATGCAGTATGAGATGCGGTTTTCAGAGTTAGCTCGTCATGCTTCAGAGTTGGTCCCTACTGAGAGGGAGAGGATCAGCAGGTTCGTGGATGGCTTTACTTATCAGCTTCGTATTTTGATGACTAGAGAGAGGGTATCAGGTGCTACTTTCGAGCAGGTTGTTGATATTGCTCGGGACATTGAGCCAGTTCGCCTTCAAGAGCGAGAGGAGAGGGAGGCCAAGAGGCCTCATGGATCTGGTAGTTTCAGTGGTGCTCCATCCAGAGAACAGTTTCAGCATGGTAGAGGCCGCTCATATAGGCCTCCTCATCCAATCCGCCCAGCCTATAGTGGCGCATCATCGGGGCAGGGTCCCCTCAGTTCTCATCCGGGCCGTTCTTCATTCAGTGCTCTTCCAGCCCAGAGTTCATCGCGAGCACCATATATTCAGGGTTCCTCCGTGCATGGTTCTTCTAGTAGATATCCTAGTGCCAGGGGTTCCCTTCAGTCCCCGTCCCCCGCACTAGGAAGTTGTTATGAGTGCAGAGAGTTCGGGCACATGAGGAGGCAGTGTCCTCATCTTCTTGGAGGTCCATCTCAGTCGAGGAGCCAGCCTTCGACTTCAGCTCTAGTTACTTCACCACCCACCCAGGCAGCTAGGGGTGTGAGTCAGACAACTAGAGGCCTCCCTAGAGGGGGAGGTCGAGCAGGTGGAGGTCAGGCTCATATTTATGCACTTCCAGCCAGGCCAGATGTTATGGCCTCTGATGTAGTGATCACATGTATTATCTCAGCCTGTCACCGAGATGTTTTGGCCTTATTTGACCCTGGTTCCACATATTCCTATATTTCGTCATATTTTGCTCATTTTCTGGATATGCGTCGTGAGTCTTTAGTTACATCTGTTCATGTGTAGACTCCGCTGGGCGATACTATTATTGTGGACCATGTGTATCGGTCGTGTGTGATATCTATTGGGGGTCTGGAGACCCGAGTAGACCTATTATTACTTAGCATGGTTGATTTTGATATGATATTGGGCATGGATTGGTTATCTCCGTGTCATGATGTTCTTGATTGTCACGCTAAGACCGTGACCTTGGCTATGTCGGGAGTTCCGGGAGTTAAGTGGAGAGGTTCTGTTGAGTATGTGCCTAGTATGGGTGATTTATTACCTGAAGGGGAATCGTATGGTACAGAAAGGGTGTTTATCTTATTTGGATTTTGTGAGGGATGTCGGTGTTGAGACTCCCGCTATTGATTCTGTTCCTGTGGTCTGTGAGTTTCTGGACGTGTTCCCTGCTGACCTGCCATGCATGCCACCTGACAAGGATATTGATTTTGGTATTGACCTGGTGCCAGACATCTAGCCTATTTCTATTCCTCCATACCGTATGGCGCTAGTGGAGTTGAAGGAATTGAAGGAGCAGCTTCAGGAACTCCTAGATAAGGGGTTCATTCGGCCTAGTGTGTCACTTTGGGGTGCACCGGTGTTGTTTGTTCTAAATTTGTAAAATTTTCGAATGGGCTTTATTCCTTAGCATACATTGACGGTATAAATCTGATTTTGCTAGATTTGGAGCAACCAGAGGTCGATTCGAGGGGCAAGAGCATCGCGGATTAGTATTTGGGCAGGTTCGAGGTAAGTAACGATTGTAAATCTAGACCTGAGGGTATGAAACCCCGGTATTTTATATTGTTTTGATAAATGAGGTGACGCACATGCTAGGTGACGAGCGTGTAGGCGTGTACCGATAGGGATTATGACTCGGTCCATCCCGTAGCGACTATTAAGCCGCGTGTTTGATTTGAAAGCATATGATATCCTGTATTTTAGAGATTTATACTTCATTATGGGTTGTATGCCATGTTTGGGACCTTGTGCCATCCTGTTTAGACTCTTAGGGGTATTTTTCCACTATTCTCACACTATTTTGATAGAAAATTTATGAACTTAGTCATACTTTATATCTGTTGTTGTTATCACTCTGTTTTAGAAGACTGTGAGGTATTTTGGGGTGAGTCCCGTAAGTGGTGATGAGTTTCCCGAGTGGCTTATGAGGATGACTGAGTGAGGCCGAGAGCCAAGTTTGAGGATAGTTATGGATCGGGCTACACGCCCCAGTAATATATATACTGGATCGGGCGGCACGCCGCAGCGATAGAGCTTGGGCTGAAGGAACCTTTCCAGGAGTCTGTACACCCCCCAGTAAACGCAGTCGACTATTAATTGGATTGGGCTGCACGCCGCAGCGTATGTTATGTGGATCGGGCTGCACGTCGCCGCAGATATTATGTGGATTGGTCTGCACGCCGCAACGTATGTTATGTGGATCGGGCTGCACGCTGCACCGTATGTTATGTGGATCAGGCTGCACACCGCAGTGGTTATGTGTATACATGGTACCTGTTGAGTGAGAGTGCTGAGTGTGAGCATTTACTTTGATAGTGGAGTCACGAGTGACTAAGAGGCTTTATTCACGAGTGACATTGTGCCTAAGAGCCTATTATTTATGAAACCATTGTTTTTCACTCTGCTTTGCACTGAGCCTCTATTGATATTGTTTAACAAATGCTTTATACGAGATTTTAAATGGAAAATTGGTGTTTTTATGAAATATTCAAAATTTGTATTATGATAACTAGGATTTTTACCTTGTTTTCCGCCCTTCTCTGCTTAGGTTTTGGTTATATTTATACACAAAGTAGCCCCGAAAGCTTATATGTTGTGCTTGTTGCAGGATTGAACCAGAAATGATGACATTCAGTCAAGAATATGCCCACCGTGGTCGCGGTCCATTCTCCGCGGACCGCGGTGGTAAACTTCAGAGAAGCATTCAGGCAGCATATCCCACCGCAGTCGCGGTCCATTCTTCACAGACTACGGTGGTGAGATTCAGAGGGGCATTCCAAGAAATAAGCCACCGCGGCCGCAGTCCAATCTTCGCGGACCGCGGTGGCAAGATACTAAGACCCTCATTCGAAGCCACATTCCACCGCGGCCGCGGTCCAATCTTCGCGGACCGCGGTGGCAACATACTAAGACCCTCATTCAAAGCCACATTCCACCGCGGCCGCGGTCCAATTACTGCGGTCCCCGGTCCAATGGTTCAGAGAAGAGTGATTCAAGGCCCATACTCATCCAGAGGTCTAGACCCATTAGCTAGGGTTGTGGCTCAACCCTAGAGTGGGTATTTGATGGGTTTCTAAAATTAGGGTTTGGATGTTTATGGGTGTTTGCTATTTGGGCTAATTTAGGGTTCTTATTGCTATAATTAGTGGTTGCAAACACTAATTAACCTTTCCATGACTTGGGTCCTTCTTGAGAAAGAGGATTTGAGTCTAGAAAATTAGCCTAACAAGGAATTAGGGCATTATCAAGAGATTGGTAGTCCCAATCAATTGGGTTGAACCCAGAAATGGTAAAACCCTACTTGAGCCCTAATTAACGGGTTAAACCTCGAGAGAGTAATACCCTACTTGCACCTCAATTGCTTGATTAATTGACACCCAATTGGCCTCGAGAGAGGCAATTAGGTCCAAGCCACTCAAACTACCGAGAGGTATAGAGTGGGCACATCCGTGCATTGGTTATAGCTGTATCCCTAATCAACATCCTTACCTTAGAACACTGAAATCCATTAAGTATCCGCCTAGGTAAAAGTCGCGACCCTAGTACCTTTATCCTTATAAGAAAATAACATCAAAACAAAGTAGTTGATCAAGTAGCATTTAACAGTAGCCTAATACTTAATATAGCTCAAATCACCCTATCATGAGAAGTGCAATTAGAAACACGAGGCTCTACTAGTTCACATAGACACTCACTTCAATTGTTGACTCCCTGAGGATTTGATCCCGACCTTTCGGGTAAAAGCTACACGACCCTTGCCTTCCTACTCTAAATAGTAGCGATGGTGAGAGCCGATCACTTTTTGGCGTCGTTGCCGGGGAGTTAAGACGGTGTTGATTATCTACTTGTCTAGTAGCGTTAAGTTTTTTTTCTTTCCTTCTGTTTTTAACTTTTTTTGTTTAAGCTACTCAGGTAAAAAAATGGCGGATCCACTGGGAAATGTTATTGCGGGGGAGGAGGTATATGATAATCAAGAGGACGAAATCAATCAATTACCTCCGCAAAGGAGGGGCCGACAGGCCAATATACAAGATGATATCCTAGACCCTCCCCCGCCCCTACCTCCTAGAGCTGCCCATCGGGTCATTCCAAACGAGGGGTATGCTAGTGCTATTGTTCCGCCGAGGATTCGGGCAGGGAACTTCCAAATTACAAACGTGATGCTCACCCTCCTAGAGCAACGGGGGTATTTCACCGGAGCCGTGCACCAGAATGCCTATAAGCATCTCAAGGGCTTCGTTGATACTTGCTGGGGAAGTAAACAGACAAATGTCTCGGAGGATGCATTACGACTCAGGTTGTTCCCTTTTTATCTTCGGGGGAAAGCCCTTTATTGGCTCGAGCGTCTTCCCACCCATTCAATATCAACTTGGGATGAGCTCGCGAACAAATTCATTGCCAAATTCTTTTCCCCGAGTCATATGGCGGCGCTTCGTGATGAAATATTGGCCTTCAAACAAGAACCAAATGAGCTCTTACATGAGATATGGGAGATATATAGGACCATGGTTAAGGAATGTCCGAACAACGACATGACTGAAGCCATGATCCAACAAACTTTCTACCGAGGGATTAACAGTGTGAATCAATGTGTGGTCAATCAGTTGGCCGGTGGAAATTTTATGAAGTTGACTTATCCCGAGGCATGTGATATTCTAGATGAGATGGCCGACGCATCATCGGCTTGGCAAAGTAGAGCTAATGTGCCTCAAGGAGAGACCGGTGTGAATAGTCTCCATAAAGAGCTCCAAGAACAAGGGCAAGCAATTGCCGAGCTCACTACTACCATGAATCAACTAACCATAATGATAAAAGTGACCAAGGGCCTAGTGGGTATGGCCAAGATGAAGAGTATGATGCCCAAGAGGAATATGTGATGTATGCAAACAACTATCAAGGTCAAAGCAATAGTCAAAACAACAACCAAAGTTTGAGAAACCAAGGCAATAACCAAAGTTGGGGGAATCAAAGACCAAGAAACTAGAATAACAACAAAAATGCTCTAAATTGGGGGAATAACAACAACGATCGTAAATGGGGGAACAATAATCAGTGGGGGAACAACAATGAGGAAAATTGGAATGGAGGAAACAACAACAACAACTGGGGAGGCAACGGTAATCGGGGGTCGGGCTTTCAAAGGCCCCTGATGTACCAACAACCAAGCAACCCACCCCCGTACCAATCTCAAGGGCAAAGTTCATCGGGCTCGGATATGGGTAGAATTGAAAATATGTTCAAGCAGATGATGGAGAGAAATGCAGACTCCGATGCTCAGTTGGCCTCTCACAATACCTCTATAAGGAACCTCTAAGTACAAATGGGCCAGATTTCACATGCCTTAAACACACGCCCGAAGGGTGCACTACCAAGTGATACGGTGGTGAACCCCAAGGGTGGGAACAATAACAATACCGGTCACGTCATGACGGTGACTACGAGAAGTGGAAAGGGTGGTGAAGTAAATACTTTGAGGTAAAAGAATATTGTTGTTGATGATGAAGACATGCCCCAAGAAGAGTTACCGGTTGAAGTGGAACAAGTGATGGATGACCCAAGTCAAGGTGAGGTAAGAATTGACATACATGACAATGGGGAGGACTTGGAAAGGAACTTGAACCCATCTAGGGAACACGTAATTGATATGCCAGAGCCGGTGGCCCCACAATCCAAGGAACCATTGACTAGGCCACCTCCTCCCTACCCTTAGAGATTGGCCAAACAAAATCAAGAGACTCAGTTCAACAAGTTTATCGATATGATGAAGAGTCTCACCATCAACGTTCCATTGGTGGAAGCCTTGGAGCAAATGCCTGGATACACTAAGTTCATGAAGGACTTGGTGACTAAAAAGCGGTCCATGGAGTGTGAGACCATCAATATGACTCACCAAGTGAGTGCTATAGTTCACTCCATGGCACGGAAACTTGAGGATCCGGGTGCCTTTACTATTCCTTGCACGATTGGGAGTGCAGACTTTGCCAGAGCCCTATGTGATCTTGGGGCAAGTATTAATTTGATGCTGTATTCAGTGTTTATGACTTTGGGGATCAGACAACCTAGGGCGACCTCTATGCGTTTGCAAATGGCGGATAGGTCGATGAAGAGGCCCCTAGGTATTATTGATGATGTGCTAGTGAGGGTGGACAAGTTTATATTGCCAGCAGATTTTGTTATTCTTGACTATGAGGTTGATTTTGAGGTTCCCATTATCTTGGGGAGGCCTTTCCTTGCCACGGGGAAGGCCTTGGTTGATGTAGAAGCTGGAGAACTCACGTTCAGAGTGGGTGATGAGAAGGTGATCTTTCATGTATGCAAATCTATGAGGCAGCCTAACAACACAGAAGTTTGCTCTTTTATGGACCTCATGTCTGAGGTTATTATTGATGATGCCAGTGCTATGATCCATGTTGAGGACCCAGTGGAGTTGGCCTTATTGAATCATGAAGACTTAGTGGTGGAAGGTGTTCTTGAAAGCACCCATGCCCTTCCAGGCATGGGGTCTTATTCTTATGCTCCCAGAAAATTATCCTTGGATTTGGAAAACCGGAAGACTCCACCAACAAAGCCTTCCATTGAAGAACCTCCGAATCTGGAGTTGAAGCCACTTCCTTCCCACCTCAGGTATGAATATCTTGGTCCATCTTGTACTTTACCTGTTATTCTTTCCTCTTGCCTAACCCAAGTGCAAATAGACTCAACTCTAAAAGTGCTAAGGAGGAGAAAGAAAGCAATCAGATGGACTCTGGCGGATATTTAGGGTATTAGCCCCGCCTTTTGCATGCACAAAATTATATTGGAGGATGGAGCCAAGCCCTCCATGGAGCATCAAAGAAGACTCAATGAAGCAATGCAAAAGGTAGTGAAGTAGGAGATCATCAAATGGCTCGATGCAGGTGTTGTCTATCCAATTTCGGATAGCGCTTGGACTTCTCCGGTCCAATGCGTCCCGAAAAGGGTGGAATGACGGTGATCAAGAATGATAAAAATGAGCTCATTCCCACAAGAACGGTTACCGGATGGAAGGTGTGCATGGACTACCGCAAGCTCAACAAGGTGACCCGCAAAGACCACTTTCCTTTGCCATTCTTGGATCAGATGTTGGATAGGCTTGCGGGCCGGGCCTTCTATTGTTTTCTCGATGGGTATTTTGGATATAATCATATTTTAATCACCCCGGAGGATCAAGAGAAGACTAACTTTACTTGGCCATATGGTACTTTTGCCTTTTCTCGCATGCCCTTCGGACTTTGTAATGCCCCGGCCACTTTCCAAAGATGTATGATGGCAATCTTCACTGACATGGTGGAGGACTTTCTTGAAGTATTCATGGACGACTTTAGTGTCGTCGGGGATTCTTTTGATGAATGCTTATCTAATCTTGATAAGGTCCTTGCTAGATGTGAAGAGACGAACTTGGTATTGAATTGGGAAAAATGCCACTTCATGGTGGAAGAGGGAATTGTATTGGGACATAAGATTTCAAGAAACGACATTGAGGTTGACAAAGAAAAAATTGAGGTGATCTCGAAGTTACCACCACCTACTTTAGTTAGAGGAGTCCGAAGTTTCCTTGGCCACGCCGGTTTTTATAGGCGTTTTATCAAATACTTCTCTAAGGTGGTAAATCCATTGTGCAAGTTGCTTGAGAAGGATGCTAGATTCCATTTTGATGAACATTGTATGCATGGCTTTGAAATTTTGAAACACAAGCTCACCACTACTCCTATCATCACGGTGCCAGATTGGAGCTCACCCTTCGAGCTTATGTGTGATTCGAGCGATGTAGCTGTGGGTGCTATGCTGGGGCAGAGGGTGAACAAGATTTTTCACCCTATCTACTACGCTAGCAAGACAATGAATTCGCCCCAAATGAACTACACGGTCACGGAGAAGGAGCTTTTGGAAATAGTCTTTTCTATGGAGAAATTTTGTCCTTACTTGATGGGTGCCAAGGTCATAGTTCATACTGACCATGCCGCACTCTGGTATCTCATGACTAAGAAGGATTCCAAAGCGAGGCTTATGCATTGGGTATTGTTGCTCCAAGAGTTTGACTTAGAGATTGTGGATCGAAAAGGGAGTGAAAACCAAGTGGCCGACCATCTTCTCGGTTGGAGGAGCAAGGGCGACCTTGTGATGGACTTGAAATCAATGACAGTTTCCTGGATGAACAACTTCTGTCGGTGTTGATGCAAGAGATGCCATGGTTTTACGATATTGCCAATTACCTTATCACCGGTGTTGTCACTTGTGAGCTCTCTTCTAACCAAAGGAAAAAGCTTACGAGGGATAGCTTGGATTTCTATTGGGATGAGCCTTATCTATTCAAGATTTGCACTGATGGGGTCATCCAAAGATGTGTACCGGAGGAAGAACAAATGGCTATTCTTGAGTCTTGCCACTCCTCACCTTATGGTGTTCATCATGGAGGAGCAAGAACTGCTTCAAATGTGCTAAGCTGTGGTTTCTGTTGGCCTACATTGTACAAGGATGCCGGTGATCTAGTCAAAAGGTGTTATGAGTGCCAAAGGGCCGGGGGAATTTCCAAGAAAGATGAGATGCCTCTAAATTCTATTCTTAAAGTAGATATCTTTGATGTTTGGGGCATCGATTTCATGGGCCCATTTGTGAGTTCTTGTGGGAACACGTACATTCTAGTGGCGGTCAATTATGTGTCTAAATGGGTTGAGGTCGTGGCTTTGCCCAACAATGAAGACAAGAGTGTTATTGCTTTACTCAAGAAGAACATCTTTACAAGGTTTGGCACGCCTCGTGCTATCATCAGTGATGGGGGGTCGCATTTTTGCAACAAAGCCTTTGACACATTGCTTTCCAAGTATGGTGTCAATCACAAAGTCACCACCCCCTACCACCCTCAGGAAAGTGGTCAAGTGGAAGTGTCTAACAGAGAAATAAAGAGCATATTATCAAAGACGGTCAATGCTAATAGGACCGATTGGGAAAAGAAATTGGATGATGCTCTTTGGGCCTACAGAACCACTTACAAGACCCCAATTGGTATGTCACCGTACCAATTGGTCTTTGGAAAAGCTTGCCATCTTCCGGTGGAATTGGAGCACAAGGCTATGTGAGCCTTGAAAAATTTGAACCTTGAATGGGATGTGGCTGCAAACCTTCGTGTGGAGCAACTAAATGAGCTAGACGAATTTAGATTCCATGCGTACTCCAGTTCGTCCTTGTATAAGGACAAAATGAAGTACCTACATGACAAGTATGCTCGAGGCAAATAGTTCAAGGTTGGTGATTTGGTTTTATTGTTCAATTCTCAGTTGAGGCTATTCCTGGGAAAACTCAAGTCAAAATGGAGCGGGCCTTTCGAAGTGGTATTTGACTCCATTTGGTGCTCTTGATCTCAAAAACAAAAGTGGAGAAACCTTTAGAGTCAATGGTCACCGGGTCAAACACTATCTTGGCAAGATCGATGACAACCACGTGGTGGAACTTCTTCATCTTAAATGATCTTGGTAACATGCGTCGTGCCGCGACGTTAAATCAGGCGCTTCTTGGGAGGCAACCCATGTGTCTTTATTTTTGTTTTCTTTGTTTTTCTTGGTAGAATAGGATTCATTTTTTCACTAACTGGTTTTTGGATGTTGTAGGATGATTTTGACACAACAAATTTGGCTAAGTCTGGAAAAATGGCTCTCTGAAGTTGGCACTGCGGCCGCGGTCCCTTTTTCGCGGTCCGCGCTGCCCTGTTAAGCTAAATAATGAGTCTCTAAATCTTGCTCCGCGGTCGCGGTCCTCTTTTCGTGGTCCACGGAGCCCAGTTACTGAAATGGGGTCTCTCTGAATCTACCTCACCGCGACCGCAGTTGATTTTTCGCGGTCCGCGGTGGGTAAGTGTGTGGACCCCAGCCCCCTTCTATAAATAGACCTTTAGGGCTTTAGTTTATATTTTACGCACTTTCACTTCTCAGAGCATCCTTTGACTGTGTCTCACTCATCTTATCTCTGAATTGCATTTCACTTCATCACATCCTCATCCAAGCATCTAGTAAGTGTAATTGTGATTAATTAACTTCTTAATTTCTTTATTTTCTTCAGTAATTGGTAGATTTTTCTTCTTTGTTTCATATTTTTTTTTCTAGGCTTTTAACCATGATAGGGTTAGTTCAAAATGATCATTTTAGACCCTTGGAATCTAATTGCACTGATTAAACATGTAGGGATTAACTAAATGAACAATTGAGCATGAAAATGGAAAAATGTGAAAGCCCTAGCTTATTAGTCTGACCGCGGTGCTTAGCCTATGCATCCTGCAAATGATGACCGCGGTCCGCGGTCAATTCTTCGCGGTCCTCGGTCAATTCTTCGTGGTCCACCGTCCCCTAGAGTCAGATACAGGTTCTCAGAGCTCTCTTCACCGCGACCGTCAAGTGTTCGCGGTCCGTGGTGCTAAGTTTCAGAGAGTACGTTGGTATGGGGTCCTCCACCGCGGTCCGCGGTCCATTTTTCGCTGTCCGCGGTGACTGTTCTGCAATTGTTCTGCTTCTAAGTTTTGTCTGTTAATGTCTGTGCAACTTCTCTTTGGGTACTAACCATGTTTAAATGTGTCAATATTGCAGACAATGGTTCTATCAAGAGGCGGAGGTCGTAAACCAACGGGCAAGGGTGAATCATCCGGGGGGAGAGGCAAGAAAATGATAAAGCTTGATCCGAAGGTCCGGGAAGGAATAAAAAGAACAAGGAAAGCTATACGGACATTAGACAAAGCTGCTTCCCACTCGGACATTGATTATGTCCCCTCCGAAGCCTCGTCAGAATCTATACCGCAGTACGTCGAAAACTTCCCAGAAAGATTTCGGCTAACCAATGAACCATCAGACTCTCCCCCTATCCAAGCACCTACACACTCTGAGTCAGCTGAGGGCTCAATATTCGGGAGTGGCCACACGGATTCTACCTCACCTACAACTTCCTTATTAGGGGAGCATTCTGGTGATGATGAAGGGGGTGAACCCCAAGTTGAGGGGGTAGAACGTACAAGGAACCTAGATGCATGGCAGAACAGATTTGTAAGTGAAGCGGCTTTCCATCAGTTCCGGGATTTGTGGGGCTCAAGATCACTCATTTTGGAGCGCAAGTTCACAATCAAAGAGTTGTTGCCTCTCCACCCAGAGGTGAAGAGGCAATTCTTAGAAAGAAAAGGCTGGGACTATTTTTCTGCTTACCTTCCGGATGCCAATGAGAACCTAGTCAAGGAGTTCTACACTAACTTGTCATTTCTGCAAAAAGACTCCAAGGCTTCGATGGTGCGGAATCTCACGATACCCTTTGATGGTGAGACACTGAACAATTATCTAGAAATGGACAATGTGGATGACTCCCTATATCAGGAGAAGCTAGCAGAGAAGGATGCAACCCGAAATTGGTTGGCTTTGCACTTAGCTAGGCCTGGGGAGACTCCTAAGTGGTTACCAGCTATAAAGACTATCTACCGGAAGACCCTGAGCTTTGAAGCCAAGGGATGGGCAACCTTCGTGTGCAACAGGTTGGACCCAACTTTTCATGAGAACACCATGCCCCTCAGTCGAGATGTGCTCATTGCTTCCATCATGGCTGGGTTCCCGATCAATGTTGGGAATATCATGTCCAGCGTCATCAATAGAGTGGTAAACGAAGGTGATAAATCTTACCCTTTTCCGAACTTCCTTACCATGTATTTTGAGGACCAGGAGGTGGACAAGAAGCGCTTTGATACAAAAGTCAAGCCCAAAGCAGACTTCTCTTGGTATGATTTGCTAGATGAGTACAACCCCAAAAGAAAGTTCAAGGGTAAGTCCGTTGCCTCCACTTGCCAGTCTAAAGAGCCAGCGGTGGTGGTGGAGTCATCTCAGCCTCAGCTAGACATTCTAGAGGATGCACCAGGCCCATCTACCTCAGCCGGTCCAGCCATTCCTTCATCCAGGCTTATCCTCTGACAGCCCACAGGATCAATCAGACACTGACCAACATCAACAACTGGATGCAGGCAGCGACTTCAAAGCTGTCTGTGATTTCTACGTCAGTGGAAACCCCGACCCCCCCTCCACCACCACAGGCACCCCAGTCCGTTACGGACGCGCTAAAGGAAATTCTGGAAAACCAGAAGAAGATTTTGGATGTCGTGGGAGAACATGGGACTGCATTGAAGAAGCTGGCAAAGGAGACAAGGAAGCTGAGGCACACCCGTGCTTCAAAGGAGTCAGTGGCAGAGCTGCGAAAAGAGGTGGAGAAGCTGAAGGAGGATCAGATCCCGCTAGACTTGCTACTCCAGGATCCTTCAGCCCAGTCAGGGCACCAACCAGAGCAGGAGGTAGAGCCCGATAGGCCAGCAAAGAGGAGGAGGGTCTTGCCCCGCACAGAGGGCATTCGACTAGTTCTGGCAGACCCTCTAGTAGAGACTCAGGTTGCGGAGCAGGCTCAGCCCCAGGGCCAGGAGGCACAAACCACTGGAGGACCACCACAGGCACCGGCAAACCCAGCTCTATCTCAGGCACAGACCACTGGAGGACCACCACAGGCACCGACAGACCCAACTCTATCTCAGTCACAACCACAGGCAGACCCAGCTCCATCTCAGTCACAGGGACCACCACAGCCCGAGGGCCAATAGGGAGTTTTCTTTACTCTCTATCTCTCTCTCATACTTTTTGTTGAGCTACCTTTGGTTATATAGCATTGAGGACAATGCTAACTTTTAGTTGGGGGAGTGGCCCTATAGGTATTTTTGATTGGATGTTATGAGTTGTATAATTCAGACGATATTTCTTCTATTATGCCTTATTTTTTATTTGGGCATGTAAATAAGTTTACTATTCCAGTACTTTTATGACTTTTTACTTTTTGGTATGTATAAAGTTACTTTTCATTGTATATATTCATCCCTTTATGTATATTCGAATAATTCCCCTTACGTACATATTCATTCTATCCCACGCATTTTACTTTATGCACTCTTCCATTTTATAGCTTTTTATTTTTTTTCATAGCTTCTTGTTTTGAATTTCGCGCGTGCAATAAGCCTTTGGTTTTCTTAATGCCACGGCTCTTTCCAAAGGTGGAATTTGTGTGAACCGGGTGGCTCTTTCCAAGGATGGACGGTGTTCAACCTTCTTAAAGATTTGAGTCTGTTTTCCCTTTTTTGTTTTTGTTTTTCTTCTTTTTTTTGTTTTTTCTAGTTAGTGAATAAAAGGTGCCTCAAGAAAAGCTTCACTTGGGCCTAACGCATTTGCCTTTGATCCCATGGTCAATGACAAGCCATTGTGTTTAGGATGGTGATAGTGATGATCTTGAGACTCTTGTGTTGGCAGATAATCATCAAGTGGTTCTTTCGGACCATTGTGTTACTCAAAGCACGACTAAGGTCGTTGTGGGCCCTCGACTCTATTTCTATAACAATCCCATAGATTGAGTGGTGAGAATTCGACATTGCAAGTCCAAGTCCTGTGCCACTAGTCTAGAACTTGCCCTGAATGTTTGTCTAGGCGAAATCCTAAGTGTAGTTTGACTTGAGAAGTGACTATAGGCCCTCCTTGATCCGAATTGCATTTTGAACATTTCCATGACCTACCAAAAATGAATTCCCTAGTCAACCCTTTTGAGCCTTAAGCCCTGTATTTCGAAAACCATGCTACAAGCCTTTGCCCAATTTTACCCTCTCTTGGCACCCGATCTTCCTTAGCACTAGGCAAAAAAGCATAAGTTTGGGGGAGAGATGAATGATGCAACAAAAGTGAAAAATAAGGCACAAAAGAAAGAAAAAGGAAAGGCAATGAAAAAGAAGAACAAATAGTGCACAAAATGAATGAACAAATAGGGAAATAAAGGGAATTGATGAAAGAATTGTGACAAAAGGCGTGGAATGCCTAAAAAGGAGAGAAGTGTCCTGAATGAACAAAAAGGTATGACAGTACGTCTCTCCAAACCTACAAAAGAGTTGAAATGACTCAAAGAGTCAAAAGAATGTGAGAACAAGAAAATGAAGTGCTTAAGGAAAGACAGAGCCCACTCTGACCAAATACTTCCTACCCTTGACCAAAAGCCTTCATTAAGTATCCACAAAAGCCCTGTATGATCTCGAGTCGAATAAAACTTATATTAGTGGTGATTTACATGAGGGGCAAGCATATGGTACTTTGAGCCGGTCTTGAAATTTTTCCTTGATGAGAGATGAGCGAATTCCCATATTCCTCGTTCTGAGTGTTACTATTCTAAAAGTGAGGTGCTTAGGGAGAGTCGCGGAGTATGAGTCTGGGATCCACACTGACCAAGGTGGTAGTTAGAGTTTCATTGATGAGTCATATCAACTCTTGAAGCTCTTGTATCGCACTTGAAACCATGGTTTTAAAAGGTTCAAACATTGTTAATGATTCATTTGCATTGAGGGATATTGTTAGTCCCAATTGATGCTAATTGAGGTTACTTTAGGACAACCGGAATTTCTTGGAATCAATCACAGGGGTGGGGCTTATTTTGTCTGCTTGAGGACAAGCAAAAGCTTAAGTTTGGGGAGTTGATAACTAGGATTTTTATCTTGTTTTCCGCCCTTCTATGCTTAGGTTTTGGTTATATTTATACACAAAGTAGCCCCGAAAGCTTATATGTTGTGCTTGTTGCAGGATTGAACCACAAATGATGACATTCAGTCAACAATATGCTCAAAACAGGAGTGAATCTGGCACAAGTACCAAGAACAACAAAAGTGACCAAGGAAAATGCCCACCGCGGTCGCGGTCCATTCTTTGCGGACCACGGTGGTAAACTTCAGAGAAGCATTCAGGAAGCATATCCCACCGCGGTCGCGGTCCATTCTTCACAGACTGCAATGGTGAGATTCAGAGGGGCATTCCAAGCAAGAAGCCACCGCAGCTGCGGTCCAATCTTCACGGACCGCGGTGGCAAGATACTAAGACCCTCATTCAAAGCCACATTCCACCGCGACCGCGGTCCAATTACCGCGGTCCGCGGTCCAATTACCGCGGTCCGCGGTCCAGAGGTTCAGAGAAGAGTGATTCAAGGCCCATACTCACCGCGGCCGAAGTCCGCGGTAGAGCACCTTCAGAGACTCGGGTCCTAGCTTCAGTTATCCACCCCGGGCCGCGGTCGATTGTGCGGCCCGCGGTTGCCCCGCAGGGGCATTTTTGTCCATATTTTCGGCTGAGTATAAATAGCTTATTTTGTAATTTTTTTTAGGTTATCTTTTGTAATTCGAATTTTCTGAACAGGAGAACACGTGAATAGCTAGTTATTCATCTTTTTAGCTTATTTCTTGCATTTTTAACATTGAACCCTTGAGTTTATTGTTAAGAATCATTAATATGGGTTCTATTTCATCTCTTTCATTGAATTTATCTTTGATTATGAGTGGCTAGACCCATTAGCTAGGGTTGTGTCTCAACCCTAGAGTGGGTATTTTATGGGTTTCTAAAATTAGTGTTTGGATGTTTATAGGTGTTTGCTATTTGGGCTAATTTAGGGTTCTTATTGCTATAATTAGTGGTTGCAAACACTACTTCTTGAGAAAGAGGATTTGAGTCTAGAAAATTAGCCTAACAAGGAATTAGGGCATTATCAAGAGATTGGTAGTCTCAATCAATTGGGTTGAACCCAGAAATGGTAAAACCCTACTTGACCCCTAATTAACAGGTTAAACCTCGAGAGAGTAATACCCTACTTGCACCTTAATTGCTTGATTAATTGACACCCAATTGGCCTCGAGAGAGGCAATTAGGGCCAAGCCACTCAAACTACCGAGAGGTATAGAGTGGGCACATCCGTGCATTGGTTATAGTTGTATCCCTAATCAACATCCTTACCTTAGAACACTGAAATCCATTAAGTATCTGCCTAGGTGAAAGTCGCGAACCTAGTACCTTTATCCTTATAAGAAAACAACATCAAAACAAAGTAGTTGATCAAGTAGCATTTAACAGAAGCATAATACTTAATATAGCTCAAATCACCCTATCATGAGAAGTGAAATTAGAAACACGAGGCTCTACTAGTTCACATAGACACTCACTCCAATTGTTCACTCCCTGAGGATTCGATCCCGACCTTTCGGGTAAAAGCTACACGACCCTTGCCTTCCTACTCTAAATAGTAGAGAGGGTGAGAGCCGATCATATTCCTAATTTAACTCATTTATTTACACTGTTGTCTAAGATATGAAATTACACGATTTAAATGCTCGTCACTGCACTCAAGTCTTTAGTTATGGTTGTTACTTACTGAGTTGGCGTACTCACGTTACTCTCTGCACCTTGTGTGCAGATCCAGGTACCGGGCTTCAACCTGGGTTACACTGGGTAAGGGCTTCAAACATGGACCATTTTCTAATGGATTGTTGAGCGAAGTGACAAGGGGTGTAATTCGTAAAAATTGGGCGGGGCACCCTATTTGGTCGCCCCCATTTAACCTATACCGATATTTTTAAAATTATTTAACCTATACCCTAATTTTTACAACTTCAGGCATCTCCTTCTTCCTACTACCTGTGCAAACTTCAGCTTATTTAGTGCTGAAGTTTTTATAATTGAACTAAATAACTTCAACATCTTCTGCTGAAGTTTTTGAAAAAGCTTTATGACAAAACTAAACTTCGGCTTATTTAGTGCTGAAGTTTTTACAAAAGAACTAAATAACTTCAGCATCTTCAGCTGAAGTTTTTGAAAAAGCTTTATGACAAAACTAAACTTCGGCTTATTTAGTGCTGAAGTTTTTACAAAAGAACTAAATAACTTCAGCATCTTCAGCTGAAGTTTTTGAAAAAGCTTTATGAAAAAACTAATGAATCCAGGATGAAACTTCAGCTTATTTAGTGCTGATGTTTTTACAAATGAACTAAATAACTTCAGCAGCTTCTGCTGAAGTTTTTTGAAAAGCTTTATGACAAAACTAATGAATCCAGGACAACTTCAGCTTATTTAGTACTGAAGTTTTTACAATTGACCTAAATATCTTCAGCATCTTCTGCTCAAGTTTTTGAAAAAGCTTTACGACAAAACTATTGAATCTATGACAAAATTTCAGCTAAAACATGCTTAAGTACAACAAATAGAGAACAAAACTTCAGCTAGTAGAATGCTTAAGTTCAGCAATTACAAATTAAACAACTTCAGGCCCGTCTCCTAGAATGCTGAAGTTTGTGTGATTGCCTTTGTTACTTCAAGCCCGTATGCCTGAAATTTATGCGAAAAGTGGGTACGCTTGCAATATTTTTTGCAAAGCGGGTATAAGTTAAAACGTGACACAAAAAGCGGGTATGGATGCAAATCCCCCGTGTAATTCTCCCCAAAAAGAATTGAATTTTTGGTCTTTCTCTCTCCTTTTCTTTTTTAAAATAATTTTTGGATTATTTTTTATTTTTTATTTTTCTGTAGCACATACAAACTTTTTTCCGTTATGAATTGATTTTGATAACAGAAAAAAGATTCCAGTATTTATAATCTCCTGAGTAATGAGTTGTCAAATGTTGTTGGCTTCGAGGGAATATGATGTTTAGTTGATTTTTTTAATTTAGAGTTTAAGTTTGATGAGAACACATAAATATTTTATATATCAAGATCAATTTATCTACAATAACATATAAACTCAACATAGCACGAATATGATCATAAAAAATAAAGTAATAACAAGCTATAATAATTAAAATATACTGATAGTATAAAAATTAATTATGGGGCATTTTATATATACCTACTTTTGGGGCCGCTTTTGAAGTTATACCTGCATTGCAGAATCATTTGTAAAGTGTGTCTGCACAGATCTAAAGTAGTTCAATCTCTTCAATGGAACTTCATAAATCAAATCTGAAGTTCTTCTATCTTTTAAATGCAACTTCAGAAATTCGAATATTAAGTAGTTCAATCTCTTTAATGTAACTTCAGAAATCAAATCTAAAGTTCTTCTATCTTTCAAATGCAACTTCAGAAATTTGAATCTTAATTTCACGGCCCAAAATTCAACCAGTCGTGATGACACCTAACCTAACACGCTAGGTACGCCAAATTACATTCAACACAATTCAACTGAGAATAATAGGAGTCAATGAGTAAAAAATAACTGAATTTCTACACAAAATCCCAAGGATTGGTTGTACAAATCATGAGCTTTTAAACTTAGAATTTACAAAGCTGGTACGAAATAAATACCGCATATGTTCGAAATGTACATAAAATGATTTGCAAATCTGGAGCTACAAAGAACAAGTGGTATGAGTGAAATCTAGGGATTTTGGCTGCAGGCCTTATTACAAGTATATCCTTATATTATATATGCTTACTAGGTTTGGCGCCATTTGGAGTTTGTTTACCCGTGGGCTTGACTTAGCCAAGTTTAGTGGCATTGTCGTAATTAGCTGAATCTTGCGAAGGCTATATTTCCTTCCTCGGATATGAAATGGGATGGAGCTTTATAAAAGTGTGAAGGAAGTCAAGACAAATTATTGAGAACAAACGGCGCCTCATTCGGAGGTTGGAGAAGAGAAAAAGGTCCATTATGATTCTCTGGCCAAAACATGTTAAATAGGGAAACATGGGCTTTTCTTTTTAAGCATGTAGAAGGGGGATAATGTTGAAGGATCAGCCAACTTCCCTCGTGTGTGTTGCAATTGAGCCACACCAAGTGACCAACCTGGGGGAACCTCAAGGTCCTGCCTAGGCATCTCTAAGAAGTGTCCAAGGTATCCATACGAGTTCGGGAACTCTATGGACGACGTCACGCCTCAGGGCTAGCGTTGGGCGCACAACTAATGCCAGAGGCTTGACGTATGGAACGACTAGGCCCTGGAGGCTACCATAGCGAAGGAAAAATACCTCAGTGCCGATTGGACACTCAAGCCACCGCTCTCAAGAGCCTCGTGTTTTGACTTGTGAGCATGGCTTAGGTTCAACCTTGCAAGCAAGGGTTTGTTGTCCTAGACGTGCAGTCGTGGGACGACGCTGCACTATGCAAGATGGAAGTATGTTGATAGGGCTATGTTTGGAAATGCCATATGAAATACACACATGGAAAAGACCAAGGATTGAAGGTTTCCCTACCCGACAAAGCACAACCATGTGCCAAGGCACAAGGCAAGAGTCAAGCTTGAGGATTGGACTGTGCGCTCGAGAGCTATGCTTGATGCTAGACGAGGGACTGATATATCCGTAGCCAAACCCCGAGTGTACGCAAGGACAAGATCCATCTTATGAAATGCGCCACAGGAATAAGTTAACAGGACAAGGCTGAAGCCTTGGCATAAAACGGGCGGCACAAAAGAAGCTAAGACTTTGAGGCAAACTTCGACATAGGCACAAATTCGTGCTAGGAAAACCTGGGATAAGAGAAGGTTGGCTTGTAGCCAGGTGGGACTACGGGAGCCGTACGGGATATTGGTGTAAACATTCCCGCGTCAAAGTATTAGTCCAATACAAAATAAACATAATCAATCACAACTTCTATCAAATGCAAAACTAATTTTCATCGAGGGAACTGCTTCCTGATTACCAGTTAGGAAGTATATGACAAAATGGAAGGTCATCAAAGTATATGAAAACTTGAGAAGCCACATATGAGAAATAGTTGAACAAGAAACTATGAACAAACTTAACTTTTTGAAGGTAAAAAATGTTACAATAGAAATTTGATTTAGGAAGATAGAGCATACAATTTAAAAAAATGAAAAAGAATAGAAAAAAATAAGCCTGAGGCATGACTGATTATGGGATATAACAAGCCTGTTACCAGCGGTAAAAGATAAGATGACCTTGCTAATCACACTTCTATGTGGGACTCTTGCTGTCCTATTTATTTTAACTTCAATATCGCAAATTGTACAACAACAACAACAAAAAGACAAATATTGACGAAGAAGAAGCAAGAGCACTTTCATGCACAAACTGATGCTAGCAACTAATGAGAAGAGACCACAGACACAGGCATAGGCACATTAGTGTGAAAAAGCCTTAATCTTCGTTTTATCCCTAAGACCAAATGATTTTGATATTTTATCCATGATCCACCTAATAAAACAGTAAACAACGAGTTAAAAGTTAGAGCCTACAGCAGAATATATGAAATACTCCAATAAAGACGGACACAATATTCTGAATAGTAATACCTTTTCCAGGTGAGTTTATTAGCCACGTTTGTTTCTTGTCCTTCTTCCTTTCCTTCAATTAGCATCCAATCTTCATCATCGCCGTGATCCATAACTACAACGTCCTTCTTCAAGCTGCCAGTGAAATTATCTCGTATATAACTTTCTGATATTTTATCATCCATCACTGAAGTCGACGGAACAATATAAGCCTTCTCCTTCTCAAACAATATCTTGTTTCCTTCTAGTTTGCTTGACAAATCGATTGCATCTAATTGAAATTTATGCTCCAAATCAATGTCAATATGTGAACAAGACTCCTGCATTATATTCTTTTCTTCAGATTTACGTGACTGGTCAGCTTTATTTCCAGCACCATTGGTTTATTTGCTGATATTGAGACCAACTTCTCATCCAAAAACGCGAAGGGTCCAACAATTTGCTCATCAACCACGTTAAACATCGCATAAAGACCAAAATTGACAGTGGAGGCTTGATACTTAGTTGGTTCTAATTTATTAATACAATTCAAGAAAAGCTTCGATTTTGGGTACTCGACTTCTACGTAACCAACCACAAACGGATGCTCCTTATCAACATCAACAAAGGCCTTCTCGTAACGAATATTTCTAGCGTCACGTATCATAGCTTCAATGATCAATAATACATCATTGGTCTTGTTTTTCAATTGAACTGAAGTTGGGATTTTCTGTGTCAACGTGGCACAAGAGCAAAATTCACGGAGCTTGGAAAAGTTTATATGGGTGCAGAGGAAGTAGATTCCATAAGGAGTGATGATTACAGTTGTATCAGTTAAGTCATCACCTAAGAGCCATAAAAACAAGGAGGATGATTTTGGATTGGAGAACTTGGCCAACTTTGGTGGGGTGTGAATGACCACAACATCAGAATTTCCCCATAGTTGTTTCTTGTGTTGGATCCAGTTTATGTAAAAGGCATTAAGCCTCTTTTGGAACAGCTCCGTGATCATCTTTTCTCTTTGGTAATTGGAATTGTCCGAGAGGAAGGGGTGAAGCAGAGTGGGGAGTCAAGGCCTGCGTAGACTTGAAGTATATGAATTGACAAAAGACAATGGAGACAGAAAACAAGTAGGTACAAGTCTTTGTTTAATAGTGTAGGAGATAGTGGATTCCTAGGAATATGGTTGGAAATTTCATGACATAGTCCATGTAGCTACTAATTTCTTAGTCAAGAAGATACAAGGAAATAGTCATAGTTTTCAACCTTCCAATTGTCTTTATCAAAATATAGGATGAGACTAATAATTAGGGCAAAATAAAATTGAAGTTTTATTTTTCTTTTATAATTTGAGGGACGGATAAAAACTTAGCTCAAAATAACAAGGAAAAGCAAGAGATATAGAGAAAAAGAGAAGAGAGATTCTTATTGTGTTTTTCAAGTGTGTACAATGTGTGCCCCAACCCACTATTTATAGGATGACATTAGGTAATAAGAATGGATGTGATGAACATAGTATATTAACTATTGAGATCAAGGGGGAAGATCATGGGGAGGTTATGGAGGTGTGAGAGTTACAACTGTAATGGTAAAAAGTAGTGGAGATTATCTGCATAGTGGAGAAGAGTAGCGAGAGTTATATTTGATTAATTGACATCCATATAACTTTGGTGAAATGTGCTTTATTTCGTCGCGTTCAATATATCCTTCCTCCAATTGAGATAAACAAGCATCATTGTCTTCAATATTATTGAAACCTTCATTTTCATAGAAAAATAATGTATTTATTGTGTGTTGAGTCACTTGCTTTCTAAGATGCACTTGGCATGACTTGAATCAATAATTGACAGCCTTTGTATAGGAGCCCCTCCGGAGTCTTTACACCCCTAGTGAGCGTATTGATATTGCGGGATGGATCTTCCCTGGACATGGACCCTATCCGAAGTTGATGATATGTGAGGGATGGATCGTCCCTGGACATGGATCTTGTCCGAGTGTTGTATTCCGGAGATGGATCTTTTCCGTGGGGCTGGATTTGGCCTTTTCCTTAGTACTGAGTGACTACGGTCACCGATGATTATGTACATTCCGGGATGGACCTTCCTTGGGCCTGAGAGCCATATACGGTACTAAGTGGACTTCTGTGTGAGGGTTGTGAGCACAGTGTGCATTTCCACACTGGTTTCATATATTTATATATTGGCATGTAGAGTATACTGGGCATACATGGGATATTTTGTTCATTTTCTGATAAACTATTAGCATGTCTAATTTGTGTACGCTGTTTATTGTAAATTCTGAGGTTTAGTTTGTCACTACCTCTCATCCCATAGTTTGAGTTTGTTACTTCTGAGTTGGTGTACTCACATTACCCCCCTGCACCTTGTGTGCAGATCTAGGTTCATCGAGGCCCGGTAGCAGTGACTGATTGACTAATAGAGTTCCCAGGAGTCTTCGAGGTAGCAACTGGTGATCGCAACCTCGATTTCTCCTTCTTTATTTTCCTGTCGCATTTTCATTATTTCAGACTATGTTGTCTATTTTCTATTTTCGACATTTTTATGTTATAGTAGCTTGTGACTTCGTGACACTAGATTAGGGGTTGGATTCTAAATTGTGTTTTAATGAGGTTAGACTTTCAAATGGATTAATATTGATATTTTTGTTTCTGAATTTTATAAATTTTCTGAAAACTCAAACTTGTTTCAATGAAATGTGTGGCTTACCTGATTCCACGACATTCACCATCACGACTAAGTATTTGGGGTCGTGACAAGTTGGTATCAGAGCTCTAGGTTAAATATGTCTCACTAGTCATAAGCAGATTTAGTAGAGTCTTGCGGATCGGTACAGAGACGTCTGTACTTATCTTCGAGAGGCTACAAAACCCTTTGGAAATAATCTCACATTATTGAATTCTGTCGTGCGAACCTGTTGATTCCTGGAACTAAACTTTGGTTGTTTTCATTCTCTCACAGATTATGAGGACTCGCCCTACCGATCGGGATGATCAGATACTAGCTGGACCAATAAGAGGTCGAGGCCGTGGTAGAGGGAGGGGTGCATCCCGCGCAACAGCCGGGGTAGTACCTGTGGACCCTCCTACTGTTCAGGATCAGGTCCCCACCGTTGAGATTCAAGCGTGACAGGATCAGGCACCGTCAGAGCTTATTGTGATTCCGGGTCTTCAGGAGACTCTTACTCAGGTTCTGATTGTGTGCACCAGTCTTGCACAGACAATCGCTATGTCTACTACTGCCGCTACTTCTCAGGACGAGGAAGGAACTCAAACTCCAGCTGCTCGGACACGTGAGAAGGTTACCCAGGGGCTATAGACACCGGGGGAAGCTCCAGTCCAGCTAGTTTCCCCAGTCCAGGATTTTGTGGTCCAGCTTTGGTAGATGATGAGCAGCGCAGGTTGGAGAGATTTAGTAGACTTCAGCCTTCGACTTTCAGTGGTATTGAGGGCGAGGATGCCCAACGCTTCTTAGAAAAATGTTAGAGGATTCTTCGCACAACAGGGATATTGGAGGCCAGTGGGGTCCTATTTACTACTTTCCAGTTCTCAGGAGCTGCACTCGCTTGGTGGGAGGCCTATGAGAGGCATAGACCTGTTGATGCAGCGCCCCTTACCTGGAATCAGTTCTCTAATATTTTCCAGGAGAAGTATGTATCGTAGTCCCGTAGGGAGGAGTTGCGCAGGGAGTTCGTGCAGTTGCGTCAGGGGGACATGACCGTGATGCAGTATGAGATGAAGTTATCCGAGTTAGCCCGTCATGCTATTTGGCTAGTTCCCACAGATAGGGAGAGGATCAGGAGGTTCGTTGATGGCCTCACTTATCAGCTTCAGATATTTCTGACCAGGGAGAGGGTATCTGGAGCTTCTTTTGAGGAAGTAGTTAACATTTCCAGAGAGATTAAGTCAGTTCGCCGCCAGGAGCGAGTCGAGAGGGAGGCCTAGAGGCCTCGAGGATTTGGTAGTTTTGGTGGTGTTCATTCAGGAGGTCAGTCTCAGCATAGTAGAGGCCATACATTTAGGCCTCCTCAGCCAGTACGCCAGCCTACAGTGGGGCATCATCGGGGCATGGTCCCCGCAGCTCTCATCCGGGCCGTTTCTCATTCAGTGCCCTTCCAGTCCAGAGTTTATCTCGGCCACCATCAGTTCAGGGTTCCTCGGCGCATGGTTCTTCTAGTGGTTATTCTGGTTCTAGGGGTTCCCTTCAGTACCCACTATTATTTTTCTGAGATGGGTTACTTTGAGTGTGGTGATCCGGGTCATATCAAGAGGTATTGTCCCCGTGTTTCGGGTGGTTCATTCCAGCAGAGGAGCCAACCTTCAGCTTCGGCACCAATTACTACACCACCCGTCCAGGCAGCTAGGGGTGGGGGTCAGTCAGCTAGAGGCCGCCCTAGAAAGGGAGGTCGATTAGGTGGAGGTCAAGCTCGTTTCTATGTACTCCCAGCCAGACCAGATGCTATGTCCTCAGATGTAGTGATTATAGGTATTGTCTCAGTCTGTCACCGAGATGCTTCGGTCTTATTTGATTATGGTTCCATGTATTCTTATGTTTCATCATACTTTGCCCATTTTCTGGATGTGCCCCGTGAGTCCTTAGTTACATCTGTTCATGTGGCGACTCCGGTGGGCGATACTATTGTTGTGGATCGTGTGTACTGGTCGTGTATGATATCTATTGGGGGTCTGGAGACCCGAGTGGATCTGTTATTGCTTAGTATGGTTGACTTTGATGTGATATTGGGCATGGACTGGTTATCTCCGTGTCACGCATTTCTTGATTGTCACGCTAAGATCGTGACCTTAGCGATGCCAGGATTTCTAAGGGTCGAGTGGAGAGGTTCTATTGAGTATGTGCCTAGTAGGGTGATTTCTTACATGAAGGCCCAATGTATGGGATAAAAGGGGTGTTTATCGTATTTGGCTTTTGTGAGGGATGTCAATGTTGAGACTCCCACTATTGATTATGTTCCTGTGGTCCGTGATTTTCCGGACGTGTTTCCTGTTGACCTGCCAGGCATGCCACCTGATAGAGATATTGATTTTGGTATTGATTTGGTTCCAGGCACTCATCCTATCTATATTCCATTGTATCGTATGGCACCGGCGGAGTTGAAGGAATTAAAAGAGCAGCTTCAGGAACTCCAAGATAAAGGGTTCATTCGGCCTAGTGTGTCGCCTTGGGGTGCACCGGTGTTGTTTGTAAAGAAGAAAGATGGTTCCATGAGAATGTGTATTGACTACAGGCAGTTGAACAAGGTTACAGTCAAGAATAAGTATCCTCTGCCTCACATTGATGATCTGTTTGACCAGCTTCAGGGAGCCAAAGTGTTCTCTAAGATTGATTTGAGATCCGGGTATCATCAGCTGAAGATTCGGGATTCTGATATTCCCAAGACAGCTTTTAGGACTCGTTATGGTCACTATGAGTTTATGGTGATGTTCTTTTGGGTTGACCAATGCCCCAGCAACGTTCATGCATTTGATGAACATCATGTTTCAGCCGTACCTGGATTCATTTGTTATTGTGTTCATTGATGACATCCTGGTATATTCTCGTATCCAGGAGGAGCACACTCAACATTTGAGAGTTGTTTTAAAGAGATTGAAGTAGGAGAAACTTTATGCAAAGTTCTCCAAGTGTGAGTTTTTGCTTGGCTCAGTAGCTTTCTTGGGGCACGTGGTGTTAGTGAGGGTATTCAGGTGGATGCGAAGAAGATAGAGGCGGTACAGAGTTGGCCCAAACCATCCTCAGCTATAGAGATTAGGAGCTTCCTTGGTTTGGCGGGATATTACTGTCGCTTTGTAGAGGGGTTTTCTTCTATTGATTCGCCCTTGACCAAATTGACCCATAAGGGTGCTCCGTTAAGGTGGTCGGACGAGTGTGAGGAGAGCTTTTAGAAGATCAAGACTGCATTGACCCCAGCTCTAGTGTTAGTATTGCCATCAGCTTCAGGTTCTTATATAGTATATTGTGATGCCTGGATGATAGGCATTGGTTGTGTTTTGATGCAGGAGGGTAGGGTGATTGCCTACGCCGCGCTCCAGCTGAAGACTCATGAGAAGAATTATGTTGTACATGATCTTGAGCTAGCAGCCATTGTTCATGCCTAGAAGATTTGGCGTCATTGTTTGTATGGGGTGCTCACTGATCACCGTAGTCTACAACATCTGTTTAAGCAGAAGGATATGAATTTGCGTCAGAGGATATGGTTGGAGCTTCTCAAGGACTATGATATCAATATTCTATACCATCCGGGGAAGGCCAATGTGGTGGCCGATGCCTTGAGTCGCAGAGCAGAGAGTTTGGGGAGTCTAGCATATCTCCCAGCAGTAGAGAGACTATTAGCATTTGATGTTCAGGACTTAGCAGGTCAATTTGTGAGATTGGATTTATCAGAGCCTCACCGGGTGTTGGCTAGTGTAGCTTCCAGGTCTTCTCTTTATGACCAGATTAGAGAGTGCCCGTATGATGACCCATACTTGCTCGTTCTTCAGAACAGAGTCCGACGAGGTGATGCCTGGGATGTAGTGATTGGTGATGATGGGGTTATGAGGATGCAGGGTCGGATTTGTGTGCCCAATGTGGATGGGCTTCGAGAGCTGATTCTAGCAGAGGCCCATAGCTCACGGTATTCTATCTATCCGGTTGCCGCGAAGATGTATCAGGATCTGAGACAACATTATTGGTGGAGGCGGATGAAGAAGGATATTGTTGAGTTTGTAGCTCGACGTCTCAACTCTGAGCAGGCCAAGTATGAGCACTAGAGACCAGATAGGTTGCATCGGAGGTTGGATATTCCGGAGTGGAAGTTGGAGCGGATCACCATGGACTTTGTAGTTAGAATCCCACGGACTTCGAGGAAGTTCGATGCTATATGGGTTATTGTGGATCGACTGACCAAGTCCGTGCACTTCATTCTTATTGGTACTACTTATTCTTCGGAGCGGTTAGCTGAGATTTACATTCAGGAGATTGTCCGATTGCATGTTGTCCCAGTTTCTATCATTTCTGACGGAGGTACTCAGTTCACATCTTAGTTTTGGAGGGCCGTGCAGAGAGAGTTGGGTACTCAGGCCGAGTTGAGCACAACATTTCATCCTCACACTGACGGTCGGTCAGAGCGCACTATTCAGATTTTGGAGGACATGTTGCGTGCCTATGTCATTAATTTTGGGGGTTCACGGGACCAGTTTCTTCCACTCTCGGAATTTGCATATAATAATAACTATCATTCGAGTATCCATATGGCTCCGTATGAGGCTTTATATGGTAGGAGGTGTAGATCTCTGGTTGGTTGGTTTGTGCTGGGTGAGGCTAGGCGATTGGGCACAGACTTGGTACAAGATGCGTTGGATAAGGTGAAGTTGATTCAGGAGCGGCTTCACACGGCGCAGTCTAGGCAGAAGAGCTATGCGGACTGGAAGGTCCGGGATGTGTCTTTCATGATTGGGGAGAAAGTACTGCTGAAGGTGTCACCCATGAAGGGTGTTATCGGTTCGGGAAGAAGGGCAAGTTTAGTCCTCGGTTCATTGGGCCTTTTGAGGTGCTTCAGAGGGTTGGAGAGGTGGCTTATAGACTTGCTTTGCCACCCAACTTATCGAGTGTTCATCCGGTGTTCCATGTTTCTATGCTCCGGAAGTATGTTGGTGACCCATCCCATGTTTTGGACTTCGAGACATTTCAGCTTGAGGGTAATATGTCATACGAGGTAGAGCCAGTGGCTATTTCGGGTTGACAGGTCAGAAGGTTGAGGTCTAAGGATAAAGCTTTAGTAAAGGTGTAGTGGAGAGGGCATCCGGTGGAGGAGGCCACCTAAGATACCAAGCATAAGATGCGGAGAAGATATCCTCACTTATTTGAGACTCCAAGTATGTTTCTAGACCCGTTCGGGGACGAACGTTTGTTTAAGAGAGGGAGAATGTAACGACCCGGCCGTTCGTTCCATGAGATTTGCCCCGTTTCCCCTGTTTTAGCTTTTTCCTATGTTAATTAGCCTATTCATGATGTGTTGGGTCGGTTGGTTTGGGTTCGGAGTGGCCATGGTGAGAATTGAGACACTTAGTCTCCTAAATGGGCTTAATAATTGGAAGAGTCAACCGGGAGTTGCCTTATAGGTAAATGACCTCGTAATGTGGATTTTATAGCTCGGATAGCTTCGTTAGGTGATTTTGGACTTAGGAGTGTGTTCGGAATATGATTTTGAGGTCCGGAGTAGAATTAGGCTTGAATTGGCGAAATTGAGTTTTTGGCTATTTCTGGTTGGCAGTGGAAAATTAGCTATCGGGGTAGGAATGGATTTCTGGAAGTTGGAATAGTTTCGTAGGGTCATTTTTGATGTGTGTGCAAATTTCAAGTCAATTGGACGTGTTTTGGATGGTTTCGGCATCTTTGGCGAAATTTAGAAGTTTCTAAGTTCTTAGGCTTGAATTCGAGGGTGATTTAGTGTTTTGGCGTTGTTTTGAGTGGTTCAAAGGCTTGAATAAGTTTGAATGATGTTATGGGATGTGTTGGCATGTTTGGTTGAGGTCCCGAGGGCCTCGGGTGTGTTTCGGGAGTTTAACGGATCAATTTTAGATGTTGGAAATGCAGATTTTTGCTGGTGTTCAGTTCTGGTGTTATTCTATGCGATCGCGTGAGTAAGGATGCGATCGCATAGGCTTATCTGGGGCAGAATGATTTTTTACTTCTATAAGACCGCGTTTGGGTGGTCGCGATCGCGTGGGGGAATGGCCTGTGTGCTATTCGAACGCGTGAGAGGGCTGTGCGAATGCGTAAGGAGCTGAGGCGCGTGAGAGGGCTGTGCGAATGCGTAAGGAGCTGAGGCGCGTGAATGGGCTATGTGGTTGTTCTGTGCGAACGCGTGGGCTAGGGACGCAATCGCGTAAGGGATTTGGGTCAGTGCTTCGCGAACGCGTGTCATTTCACGCGAACTCACTGAGGAAAGGGCAGCTGGGCAGAATCTTTTATAATAAAAAAATGAGGGTTTAGTCCATATTTCCAAAAACCCATTAGAGAGCTCGGGAGAAGGTGGAATTTGAGGAGATTTCCAGTGGAGTAATTGGGGTAAGTATTCTTCACTCCATTTGGGTTAATTCCATGATTTAGTCTTGATTTTTATCATTTAATTGGAGGAACTAGAGTGGAAATTGGGGGAAAATGGGAGGAAAGTTTGAGAATTACTTTTGATGATTTGAGTGGGCAATTAAGGTCGGATTTGATGAATTTGATATGGGTAGACTCGTGAGGGAATAAGGATTCTAGTTTTGTGATTTTTATCGAATTCCGAGACGTGGGCCCGGGGCCGGGTTTGGCCAATTTCGAGATTTTTGCTAATTGTGATAATTTTTGAATGAGCTTCGTTCCTTAGCATATAATAATGATATAAATCTGATTTTTTATAGATTTGGAGCAATCAGAGGCCGAGTCTAGAGGCAAAGGCACTGCGGGCTAGGATTTTAGCCGGTTTTGAGGTAAGTAACGTTTCCAAACTTGGTTTTGAGGGTTCAAAACCTCGTACTATATGATATATGACTATAATTGAGGTGACACACATGCCAAGTGACAGGCGTGCGGGCATGCACCGAGTAATTTGTGGCCTGGCTCATCCCATTGAACCGTCTAGTAGCTATTACAGATTGATGTCCACACTTTTATTAATGTGGTAAATGTGAACATGTTATAAATCATGTTAAGTACAAATGCTAAGGCTTCACGCCGGAAATGCTGAGACCCAATGGTTGTATATTACTGTCTCATTATGTGATTATTTCATTTCATATACTCAGTCCTGTCATAGCATATAATTTCATGCCTCAGTCTCAGTAATTGTTAATTTTATACATATTTATCATTGTTTCGGGCTGATTTATGCATCTGTGAGCCATGTGAGTGAGACTGGAGAGTAATGACTGAGTGAGGCCGAGAGCCTGTTATTGAGACAATTATGAGATCGGACTGCACACCGCAGCGATATTATGATCATGCCTTCATTGGCTTGATGTAGCACTTAGGATTATAGGAGCCCCTCCGGAGTCTTTACACCCCTAGGGAGCGCATTGATATTGCGGGATGGATCTTCCCTAGACATGGACCTTATCCGAAGTTGATGATATGTGAGGTATGGATCCTCCATGGACATGGATCTTGTCCGAGTGTTGTATTCCATAGATGGATCTTCTCCGTGGGGCTGGATTTGGCCTTTTCCTCAGTACTGAGTGACTACGGTCACCGATGATTATGTACATTCCAGGATGGACCTTCCCTGGGCCTGAGAGCCATATACGGTACTGAATGGACTTCTGTGTGAGGGTTGTGAGAAATGTGTGCATTTCCACACTGGTTTCATATATTTATATATTGGCATGTAGAGTATACTGGGCATACCTGACATATTTTGTTCATTTTCTGATAAACTGTTAGCATGTCTAATTTGTGTACACTATTTATTGTAAATTCTAAGGCTTAGTCCGTCACTACTGTCAACCCATAGTTTGGGTTCGTTACTTTTGAGTTGGTGTACTCACGTTACCCCCTGCACCTTGTGTGCAGATCCAGGTTCATCGAGGCCCGGTAGCAATGACTGATTGACTGACAGAGTTCCTAGGAGTCTTTGAGGTAGCAGCTGGGATCGCAGCCTCAATTTCTCCTTCTTTATCTTCCTGTCGCATTTTCATTATTTCTGACTATGTTGTTTATTTTCTATTTTTGACATTTTTATGTTGTAGTAGCTCGTGACTTGGTGACACTAGATCGGGGGTTGGATTCTAAATTGTGCTTTAATGATGTTAGACTTTCAAATGATTATTATCGATATTTTTGTTTCTGAATTATATAAAATTTTTCTGAAACTCAAACTTGTTTCAACGAATTGTGTGGCTTGCCTGATTCCACGACAGGCGCCATTAGGACTAAGTATTTGGGGTCGTGACATTCAGGTATTTCTTTCTTTTACTCTACTTGTTTAATTAGCTATCCTTTGCGACTTATGAATAAGTATCTATTTATATTAGGATTGATAGTCATGATCTCATAATATATATTGTGTTCGTTCATGGATAATTAAGGTTAATTGTTAGTCTGTTTATCAAACACATTAATTCGTATACAGTTTGTTGGCATGCATAAGAATATGTGAAATATTATTTTCAAGATCGTAAGATGTAAATTAGACTTATGTTAATACTTGAAAATATTCTTGAGGTCATGGATATAGTATGTAAATATGTACATATATTAATTTTATTAGAGTAAGAGATCAAACTCTTTAAATATTACAATAATTTAGTTGGAAAGCCATTTCAAATGGAACATTAAAATACTCGTGATTTTCTACCCCTATTTTGGAGATTAAAATCCTCGTGATTTTTTTACTCCCGTTATTGAGACTAAAATCTTTGTATTTTTCTACTCATGCGTCTAGATTAATATATGCATGATTTTTTACTCATTCATTGAGATTAAAGCCTTCGTGATTTTCTACTCATTGTTAGAGATTAAAGTCTAAGTGATTTTCTACTCGTTTTGGAGATTAAAGTCCTAGTAATTTCTAATGCAATATATTATTCTGTGTGAAAATTAAATACTTTACTGTATATTAGATCTGGTTGTGTCAGATATTACTCGTTTTGAATATTAAAAATTTTACCATTAAATTATGATTGTCTCATATTGGTTTAATGATTTAAAACTTCACCATTATTAATTCTGGCTCTATCGTGGCACTAATAACAATTCTGGTCGCTGGCTCTATAAAGTAATAAGGGTAGAAAATATGAATCTTCTTTTGAAGAAATATATTTGGAATATGGTGTTATTCATCAAACAACAACCACATACATGCCATAATCTAATGGGATTGCGGAAAGAAAGAATCAATCATTAAATGAAATGATGAATGCTTTGTTGATAACTTCTAGTTTACTCCAGAACTTATGGGGGAAACTATTATTACAGCTAATGGAATACTGTCGAGTTCCCCATGGCAAAACATAATCCATTCCATATGAAAAATAGAAAAGAAGAAAGCTTAACTTAAAATATTTCAAAGTGCAGGGGTATTTGACTAAAATGCAAGTTCTAAACCTAAAAGGGTAGATATAGGACCGAAAATCATTGATTGCATTTTCATAGGATATGCAACAAATAGTAAAGAATATCAATTTCTGGTTCACAAATCAAAAAAAATCGAAGATTCATATTTATATGGCTGTCTTTGAGAATATTTATCCAGATAAAAAGGTATGTGAGTCTTCTAGTGAAAAATCTAAGCGTCATCGGGAATAATCAAAGGAAAGTACACCTAATGAGGTGAATCAAAGACATAGTAAACTTCAAAGGATAATTTCTTCATTTGGATAAGATTTCCTTACATTCTTGTTGGAAAATGAGCTTCAAACTTTGAAAGATATTATGTCTTCCTCGAAAAGAAGCAGTCAATAGTGAGATAGAATCCACATTAAATAATCATACTTGGAAGTTAGGTAATCTTACTCTAGAGAACAAACTATTGGGTTCCAAATGGATTTTCAAGAGAAAAATAAAAGATGATGGAACTATTGACATATACAAGGAACCACTCATTTTCAAAGGGTATAGATAAGGAGAAGGCCTTGACTACTTTAACACATGCTCATCGGTTATGAGTATTACGTACATATGGATATTAGTAGCATTTGCTACAGTGTTGGCACAACCCAAATTCCCAACCCTCGGGATCGTGATGACGCCTAACATCATATTTGCCAGGCAAGCCAATGTTAGAGGGATTCAACATTTAAAACAACTAATACGAACACTAATATTATCCCAATAAATGAATCCAGAATAACATATGAAATAATGAACGAGACTCAAGCTAATACTAATGTCTAACTACCCAGGGGTTGGAGACACAATTCACGAACTACTAAGAGTTTACTACAAGTATTTGGCTCAAAGAAAATATATATGTGTCACTACCCCAAATCCTAAGCCGTCCGTGATGGCGCCTATCATGGAACTAGGCTAGCCAACAATCACACATTGACATATTATTTTCAAAATTTCGAAATCATTTCCAACATTTCATAAGCATTTTTAAATTTCCAAATTTTTAAACAAAGCCAAACAAGATAATAGTGTAACAACTATCCCCAAGACCTGGAGTCAACATGTCATGAGCATCTAAGAGCGGTACTAAAAATACTACTGTCATAATACATCAAGTCTCGGAACAAGGAACTAAATACAAAGCAAGAAGAGTAAACAGAGATGCTGTGAACGCTGAACAGCTACCTCGATGTCCCAACTTCGACTCCACACGTAATAAGAAAACTAGCGCTCGACGCTAGCACTTGAATCTGTACACATGGGTGCAGGGAGTAATGTGAGTACGCCAACTCAGTAGTAATGAAAATAAATCAAGTCTGAACAGTAAGAAACACATAGGATCAAATCATCGATTCACAATAAGTACAATCTTTATTCCCAACAGTGTATACATTTAATCAATATGCTTTAAAAGCCAATTTTTAGTAAAATCCTTTGAACAGTGTGACTTCCAATGATTTCAGAAAAATGCCCAAGAAGATTTAGTGTAAAAATGAAATGAATCATAAATAGTTACTTAGGCAAAACAAGTATCATAAATCGCCCCTCGGGCAACTCATCACTCAGAATCAGTCTCTCGGGCAACCTCACTGTCATTCATGCCTCCCAATCACTCATCACTCAGCACTCGCACTCAGTAGGTACCTGCGCTCACTGGGGGTGTACAGACTCCGGAGGGGCTCCTACAACCCGAGCGCTAATATCAAGCCATCTCGTGGCATAAATCATTCAAGCTCTCGACCTCTCACATATCATAACAGTGTAACATGCTGCAGCGTGCAGTCCAATCCATAATATCCTCACAATATTGTCTCTCGGCCTCACTCAGTCAGAAACTCTCAAAAATGCCACGCGGGACATCAATAAAAGGGGTACTCGACCCAAAATAGTATTTTGTATCACAAACTAATGTAAACAAGTCTGAGTCTCGAAAAATAATTTAACATGAAACGACTGAGTGTAAATCATAATCACTACAGTGAGGAATATCAGAAAATAGACCCCAAGGGGTCTAAAAGGTCGGCACAAGGCCCCAAACATGGCTTATAACCCAAATAAATCAAAAGTGTAAAAATACGATTTATCATGTGATTTAAAAGCAATTACGCAACTCAATAGTTACCACGGGAAGAATCAAGTTCAAATTCCCCATCAGTGCACGCCACACACTCGTCATCCAGCATGTGCGTTACTCCAAAACAATGAGGAACTGCTAAGTCCGGGGTTTCATACCCTCAGGACAAGATTTATAGTCATTACTTACCTCAAACCGGTCCGAAAAGCTACTCCGCGATACTCTTGCCCCTCGAATCGGCTCCCAAATGCTCCGACTCTATCAAAATTAGATTAATAACATCAAAATATGATAGGGAGACGAAACCCATTCGAAAATTATCACAATTGGGCACAAATTCCGAAATTGGCCAAACCCGGCCCCTGGACCCACATCTCGAAATACGATACAAATCACAAAACTAGAATCCTTATTCCCTTACGAGTCTACCCATATCAAATTTACCAAAATTCCGACCTCAATTTCCCACTCAAATCATCAAAAGAAACTCTCAAACTTGCTTCCCATTTCCCCCCAATTTCCACTCTAATTTCTCAAATTAAATGATAAAAATCAAGGCTAAATCATGGAATTAACCCAAATGTGATTGAAGAACACTTACCTCAAGAACTCTAATGAAAATCTGTTCAATTTCCACCTTCTCCCGAGCTCTCAATTGGGTTTTTGCAAAAATAGACTAAACCCTCGATTTGAACTTTAAAAGAATCTGCCCAGGGATTTACTCACTGCGATCGCGGAACTCCTCACGCGATCGCGAAGAACAAGCCTGCTGCCCCACCAAATTACCCTATGCGATTGCAGACATCAACACGCGATCGCGATTCAGAAAAACATAAACCCTTGCGATCCCAAACCCCTTCACGCGATCGCGAAGCGTAGCCATCTGGACCTTACTCGCTCCCTTTCTTCTACGCGATCGCAAACAAGGTCATGCGATCACAAAGACCAAAGACTTCCCTCACACGCGATCGCATCCCCCCCTCTGCAATCGCATAGAACACTTATCCAGGCCCCGTCCGCTAAGCCTACACGATCGCAGGAATCCCTACGCGATCACGGAAGAGAAAACCAAAACCAAAACACCAGAAAAATCTTCATCTTTCAAGACCAAAATTTGATCCGTTAACTACCCAAAACTCACCCGAGGCCCTCGGAACCTCAACCAATCATACCAACACATCCTATAACCTGATTCAAACTTAGTTGAGCCCTCAAAACACCAAAATCATCGCAAAACACCAAAATCACATCGAATTCAAGCCTATGAACTTTGAGATTTCTAAATTTCACCAAGGATGCCGAAACCATCCAAAACACATCTGATTGACTTGAAAATTTGCACACATATCCAAAATGACATTAAGAACTTTCTCCAACTTCCGGAATTCCACTCCAACCCCGATAGCCTATTTTCCACTGCCGACCGAAAATCGCCAAAAACTAACTTTCGCCAGTTCAAGCCTAATTCTACACCGAACCTGAGAACCACATTCCGAACACACTCCTAAGTCCCAAATCACCTAACAAAACTATCCGAGCCATAAAATCTACATTCCGATGCCGTTTACAAATAAGTCAACTCCCAATTGACTTTTTCAACTATTAGGCCAATTTAAGAGACTAAGTGTCTCAGTTCTCACCACGACCAATCCGAACCCGAACCAACCGACCTCAACACATCATGAACATACTAAGAAATGCATGAAAAAGCAGAAACATGAATAACGAGGCTAATTCAACGGAATGACCAGCCGGGTTGTTACATTCTCCCCTTCTTAAACAAACGTTCGTCCTCGAACGGGTCTAGAAACATACTTAGAGTCTCAAACAAGTGAGGATATCTGCTCCGCATCTCCCGCCCGGTCTCCCAAGTGGCCTCCTCTACTGGATGCCCTCTTTACTGAATCTTCACTGAAGCTATATCTTTAGATCTCAACCGCCTGACCTGACGACCCAAAATAGCCACCGGCTCTACCTCGTAGGACATATCACCCTCAGCTGAACTGTGATGAAGTCTAAAACATGAGATGGGTCACCAATATGCTTCCGGAGCATCGAAACATGGAACAACGAATGAACACTCGATAAGTTGTTTGACAAGGCAAGTCTATGAGCCACCTCTCCAATCCTCTGAAGCACCTCAAAAGGCCCAACGAACCGAGGACTCAGCTTTCCCCTCTTACCGAACCTCATAAAACCCTTCATGGGTGACACCTTCAGCAGTACCTTCTCCCCCTCCATTAAAGACACATCCCGGACCTTCCGGTTCGTATAACTCTTATGCCTAGACTGCGCCGTGCGAAGGTGCTCCTGAATCAACTTCACCTTATCCAACGTATCCTGAACCAAGCCTGTGCCTAATAGCCTAGCCTTGCCCGGCTTAAACCAACCAATCAGAGATCTACACCCCTACCATATAGAGCCTCATACAGAGCCATCTGGATACTCGACTGATAACTGTTATTATATGCAAACTCCACGAGTGGCAGAAACTGGTCCCATGAACCCCTAAAATCAATGACACAGGCACGCAACATGTCCTCCAAAATCTGAATGGTACGCTTTGACTTCTCGTCGGTCTAAGGATGAAATGTTGTGCACAACTCGACCTGAGTACCCAACTCTCTCTGCACGGCTCTCCAAAACTGAGATGTGAACTGATTACCTCTGTCGTAAATGATAGAAACTGGGACCCCATGCTATCGGACAATCTCTCCGATATAAATCTCAACTAAATGCTCCGAAGAATATGTAGTACCAACAGGAATGAAGTGCGCGGACTTGGTCAACCGATCCACAATAACCCATATTGCATCAAATATCCTCGAAGTCCGTGGGAGCCCAACTACAAAGTCCATGGTGATCTGCTCCCACTTCTACTCCGTAATATCTAACCTCTGAAGTAATCCACCTGGCCTCTGGTGCTCATACTTGACCTGCTGGCAGTTGAGACACCGAGCTACAAACTCAATAATATCCTTCTTCATCTGCCTGCACCAATAATGCTGTCTTAGATCCTGATACATCTTCGCGGCACCCGGATGGATGGAATACCGCGAGCTATGAGCCTCTGGTAATATCAAATCTCGGAGTACATCTACATTGGGCACACAAATCTGGCCCTTCATCCTCATAACTCCATCATCACCACTAACTACATCCCTGGAATCACCTCGACGGACCCTGTCCTGAAGAACTAGCAAGTGTGAATCATCATACTGGCGTGCTCTGATCTGATCATAAAGAGAAAACCTGGAGGCTACACAAGCCAATACTCGTGGGGGCTCTGATAAATCCAATCTCACCAACTGACCCGCTAATGCCTGAACATCAAGTGCTGAAGGTCGCTCTGCTACTAGAAGGTAGGCTAGACTCCCCAAACTCTCTGCTCTGCGACTCAGGGCATCAGACACTACATTGGCCTTCCCCGGATGATATAAAATAGTGAGGTCATAATACTTGAGGAGCTCCAACCATCTCCTCTGACGCAAATTCAGATCCTTTTGCTTAAGCAAATACTGCAAACTACGGTGATCAGTGAAAATATCACAATGCACTCCATACAAATAATGACGCCAATTCTTCAAGGCGTGGACAATGGATGCTAGCTCAAGATCATGCATTGGATAATTCTTCTCGTGCACCTTCAATTGTCTGGACGCGTAGGCAATCACCCTACCGTCCTACATCAATACCGCTCCAAGTCCAACTCTCAAGGCATCACAGAAGACTGTATAGGAACCTGAACCTGTAGGCAAAACCAACACCGGAGCTGTAGTCAAAACTGACTTGATCCTACGAAAGCTCTCCTCACACTCATCAATCCACCTAAACAGAGCACCCTTCTGGGTAAGTCTGGTCATAGGTGCTGCAATAGATGAAAATCCCTCTACAAAACAGCGATAGTACCCTGCCAAACCAAGGAAACTGCGGATCTCGGTAGCTGATGATGGTCTAGGCCAACTCTGTACTGCCTCCACCGTCTTCGGATCCACCTTGATCCTATCACAAGACACCACATGTCCCAAAAAATGCAACTGAATCAAGCCAGAATTCACACTTTGAAAATTTTGCATACAACCTCTTCTCCATCAGAGTCTGAAGCACAACTCTCAAATGCTGTTCATGATTCTCCCAAAATCGAGAATATACCAAGATGTTGTCAATAAACAAGTTGACGAAGGAATCAAGATAAGGCCGAAACACACTGTGCATCAAGTGCATAAAGGTTGCTGGGGTATTGGTCAACCCAAATGACATGACAAGAAACTCATAATGACCGTATGTAGTCCTGAAAGTAGTCTTCGGGATGTCAGAGTCCCAAATCTTCAGCTGATGATACCCGGATCTCAAGTCAATCTTAGAGAACACTCTGGCTTCCCTAAGCTGGTCAAACAAATCATCAATACGAGGCAAAGGATGCCGGTTCTTCACTGTAACCTTGTTCAGCTACCGATAATCAATACACATACGCATAGAACCATCCTTCTTCTTCCCGACCAACACCGGTGCACCCAAGGTGATACACTAGGCCGAATGAACCCCTTATCTAGGAGTTCCTGAAGCTGCTCTTTAAATTCCTTCAACTCCACTAGTGCCATACGATAAGGAGGAATAGAGATAGGCTGAGTGCCTGGCACCAGATCAATACCAAAATCAATATCCCTATCAGGTGGCATGCCTGGCAGGTCTGCAGGAAACACATCCAAAAAATCACGGACCACAGGAACAAAATCAGCAACAAGAGTCTCCCCACTAACATCCCTCACAAAAGCCAAATACGATAAACATCCCTTCTCAACCACACGCTGAGCCTTCAAGTAAGAGATCACCTTGCTAGGCACATAATCAGTAGAACCTCTCCACTGAACTCTCGGAACTCCAGGCATAGACAAGGTCACGGTCTTAGTGTGACAATAAAGAATAGAGTGACACGGAGATAACCAATCCATGACCAATATCACATCAAAATCAACTATGCTAAGTAATAATAGGTCCACTCGGGTCTCTATACCCCCAATAGATATCACACACGGCGGATACACATGGTCTACACAATAGTATCGCCTACCGGAGTCGACACATGAACATACGTAACTAAGGACTCACGGGGCATATCCAGTAAATGGGAAAAATATGACGAAACATAAGAATATGTGGAACTAGGGTCAAATATGGCCAAAGCATCTCGGTAACAAACTGAGATAATACCTGTGATCACTGCATCGGAGGCCATATCATCTGGCCTGGCTGGAAGTGCATAGATACGAGCCTGACCTCCACCTGCTTGACCTCCCCCTCTAGGGCGGCCTCTAGTTGCCTGACTCCCACCCCTAGCTGCCTGGGCAGGTGGTGAAGTGACTGGAGCTGACGTCGAGGGCTGACCTCTCTGCTGAGAAGAACTACCGAGACGACGAGGACACTGCCTCCACACATGCCCAAACTCTCCACACTCAAAGCAACTCCATAGAGCTGGAGATGGGGACTGAAGGGAACCCGTAGCACCAGGATAACCACTAGATGAACCATGCATAGAAGAACCCTGGACTGATGATGCTCTGGAGGAACTTTGAGCTAGAAGGGCACTAAATTAAGAACGGACCGGATGAGAGCTGCGGGGCCCCGATGATGCGCCACTATAAGCTCGGTGAACTGGCTGAGGAGGCCTAAATGGGCGACCTCTACTGTGCTTAAACTTCCCTCTAGAAGGAGCACCACTGAAACTATCAGATCCATGAGGCCTCTTGGACTCCCTCTCCTCTCGCTCCTAGCGGCGAACTGACTCAATATCTCGAGCAATATCAACAACCTTCTAGAAGGTAGCACTTGATAGCCTCTCCCTAGTCATCAAGATACGAAGCTGATACGTGAGGCCATCCACAAACCTCCTAATCCTCTCCCTATCAGTAGGGACTAACTCAGTAGCATGACGAGCCAACTCTGAAAAACGCATCTCATACTGCGTCACTGATAGCTCCCTTTGACGCAGCTGCTAAAACTGCCTGCACTGCTCCTCCCTGTGAGATTGGGGAACATACTTCTCCAAAAAGATAGTGGAGAACTGCTGCCAGGTGAGGGGTGCTGCACCAACAAGCCTACGCCTATCGAAAGACTCCCACCAAGTGAAAGCAGCACCAGAAAACTGAAATATAGCAAACAAGATCCCACTAGTCTCCAAAATCCCTGCAGTACAAAGCATCCTTTGACACTTGTCCAGAAAACCCTGGGCATCCTCGCCCTCAGTACCGCTGAATGTTGGAGGCTGAAGTCTACTGAACCTCTCCAGCCTGCACTGCTCACCATCTGGCATAGCTGGAACCCCGAAGTCCTAAACTGGAGCAACCGACTGGGCTGGAACTGCCCCCGATGTCTGAATTCCCTGTACAACCTTCTCACGTGTCCGAGCAACTGGAGTCTGAGTGCCTCCCCCGACCTGAGATGTAGCGGCATTAGTAGATACAACAACTGCCTAAGCGGCCAGGGTCTCCTGAAGACGCGAAATAACAATGGGCACTACTGGTGCCTGAGCCTGTACCGCTGGAATATCCGCGGCAGGAACCTGATCCTGAATGGTAGAGGGGATCCACTGGTGTTGCCCCGTCTACTGTACGGGCTGGTCCCCTACCTCTATGGAAGCCTCGATCGCGGCCTCGACCTCTCGCTGGTCTAGCTGATGTCTGATCACCCTAATCGGTAGCGCGTGTCCTCACCATCTGTGAGAGAATGAAACAACAGAAGTTCAGATTTCCAGAATCAACAGGATGGCACGACAAAATTCAAGAAAATAAGATTTTTCCTAAGGGTTCTGTAGCCTCTCGAAGCTAAGTACAGACGTCTGTGTACAGATCAGCAAGGCTCTACTAAACCTACTCATGACCGTTGAGTCATATGTAACCTAGGCTTTGATACCAACTTGTCACGACCCCAAATCCTAAGCCGGCCGTGATGGCGCCTATAATGGAACTAGGCTAGCCAACAATCACACATTGACATATTATTTTCAAAATTTCCAAATCATTTCCAACATTTCATAAGCATTTTTAAATTTCCAAAATTTTAAACAAAGCCAAACGAGATAAATAGTCTAACAACTATCCCCAAGACCTGGAGTCAAAATGTCATGAGCATCTAAGAGTGGTACTAAAAATACTGCTGTAAGTCTCGGAACAAGGAACTAAATACAAAACAAGAAGGGGAAAAAGAGATGCTGTGAACACTGAACAACTACCTCAATGTCCCAACTTCGAATCCACACGTAATAAGAAAACTAGCGCTCGACACTAGCACCTGAATCTGCACACATGGGTGCAAGGAGTAATGTTAGTATGCCAACTCAGTAGTAATGAAAATAAATCAAGTCTGAACAGTAAGAAACACATAGGATCAAATCATCGATTCACAATAAGTACAGTCTTTATTCCCAACAGTGTATACATTTAATTAATACGCTTTAGCCAATTTTCAGTAAAATCCTTTGAAAAGTGTGACTTCCAATGATTTCATACAAAATCCCAAGAAGATTTAGTGTGCAAATGAAATGAATCATAAATAGTTACTCAGGCAAAACAAGTATCATAAACCGCCCCTCGGGAAACTCATCACACTGAATCAATCTCTCGGGCAACCTCACTGTCACTCATGCCTCCCAATCACTCTTCACTCGGCACTCGACACTCGCACTCAGTAGGAACCTGCGATCACTGGGGGTGTATAGACTCCGGAGGGGCTCCTACAGCCCAAGCACTAATATCAAGACATCTCGTGGCATAAATCACTCAGGCTCTCGGCCTCTCACTTATCATAACAGTGTAACATGCTGCGGCATGCAGCCAGATCCATAATATCCTCACAATATTGGCTCTCGGCCTCACTCAGCCAGAAACTCTCAAAAATGCCACTCGAGCCATCAATAAACGGGGTACTCGACCCAAAACAGTATTTTATGTCACAAAGTAATGTAAACAAGTCCGAGTCTTGAAAAAATAGTCTAACATGAAATGACTGAGTGTAAATCATAACCACTACGGTGAGGAATATCAGAAAATAGACCCCAAGGGGTCTAAACAGGTCGGCACAAGGCCCAAAACATGGCTTACAGCCCAAATATATCAAAAGTGTAAAAATACGATTTATCATGTGATTTAAAAGCAATTACGCGACTCAATAGTTGCCACGGGAAGAACCAAGTTCAAATTCCCCATCAGTGCATGCCAGCCACTCGTCATCCAGCGTGTGCGTCACTCCAGAACAGTGAGGAAATGCTAGGTCAGGGGTTTCATACCCTCAGGACAAGATTTATAGTCATTACTTATCACAAACCGACCCGAAAAGCTACTCCGTGATACTCTTGCCCCTCGAATCGGCTCCCAAATGATCCGAGTCTATCAAAATCAGATTAATAACATCAAAATATGCTAGTGAGATGATACACATTCGAAATTATCACAATTGGGCACAAATCCTGAAGTTGGCCAAACTCGGCCCCTGGGCCCACAACTCGATATTCGATAAATAAAAAAAACTAGAATCCTTATTCGCTCACGAGTATACCCATATCAAATTTACCAAAATCCGACCTCAATTTCCCACTTAAATCGTCAAAGAAACTCTCAAACTTTCTTCTCATTTCCCCCCAATTTCCACTCTAATTTCTCAAATTAAATGATAAAAATCAAGGCTAAATCATGGAATTAACCCAAATGTGATTGAAGAACACTTACCTCAAGAACTCTACTGAAAATCTCTTCAATTTCTACCTTCTCCCGAGCTCGCCAATGGGTTTTTGCAAAAATAGACTAAACCCTCGATTTGAACTTTAAAAGAATCTGCCCAGGGATTTACTCACTGCGATCGCGAAACTCCTCACGCGATCGCGAAGAACAAGCCTAATGCCCCACAAAATTACCCTACGCGATCGCAAACATCAACACGTGATCACGATTCAGCGAAACATAGACCCATGCGATCGCAAACTCCTTAACGTGATCGCGAAGCGTAGGCATCTAGACCTCACTCGCTCCCTTCCTTCTACGCGACCGCAAACAAGGTCACGCGATCGCGAAGACCAAAGACTGCCCTCACACGCGATCGCATCCTCCCTTGTGCGATCACATCCTCCCTTGTGCGATCGCATAGAACACTTATCTAGATCCCCTCCGCTAAGCCTGCGCGATCACAGGAATACCTATGCGATCGCAGAAGAGTAAACCAGAACCAAAACACCAGAAAAATCTGCCATCTTTCAAGACCGAAAATTGATCCGTTAACCACCCGAAACTCACCCGAGGCCCTCAGGGACCTCAACCAATCATGCCAACACATCCCATAACCTGATTCAAACTTAGTCGAGCCCTCGAAACACCAAAATCAACGCAAAAACACAAAAAACACATCGAATTCAAGCCTATGAACTTTGATATTTCTAAATTTCACCTCCAAAACACATCCGATTGACCTGAACATTTGCACACATATCCAAAATGACATTACGAACCTGCTCCAACTTCCGGAATTCCACTTCGACCCCGATAGCCTATTTCCACTGCCGACCGAAAATCGCCAAAAACTAACTTTCGCCAATTCAAGCCTAATTCTACACCCCACCTCAAAACCACATTCCGAACACACTCCTATGTCTCAAATCACCTAACGAAACTATCCGAGCCATAAAATCTACATTCTGAGGTCGTTTACCAATAAGTCAACTCCCAATTGACCTTTTCAACTATTAAGCCAATTTAAGAGACTAAGTGTCTCAATTCTCACCACAACCACTCTGAACCCGAACCAACCGACAAAAACACATCATGAACATACTAAGTAATGCATGACAAAGTAGAAACAGGAATAACAGGGCTAATTCCACGGAACGAACGGTCGAGTCGTTACAATATGTAACAATTTTGAACTAAATAAACAACAATTGAATAATAATGCAGAGAAGAATCCAGGAATCTGCGGATGCCAACAAATCTACCCCGTGTCTCCATGCGAATTATCCGCTACTACTCTAAAATCAACTATGACCAGAACCTGGATCTGCACAAGAAGTGCCAAGTGCAGTATCAGTACAACCGACCTTGTTACGACCCGAAATCCCACCTTCAGGCCGTGACTGCGTCTAATATTAAACCCGCTAGACAAGCCAACGTACACAATTACCTTAACATATTAATACTGAAGTAACAGAAATAACTAGAACATTTTATATTCCTTTTTAAGTGCGAAAGTAGATACTTCTTAACTAAATAAAAATACCAATAATACATTCCGTTAGCAATATCCCAGAACCTGGAGTCACTAACTCACGGACTATCTATGAGATTACTAAATACAAGGCCTGAAGAAATAATACATAACTGTCTCAGAACTAAGAACAAGACAAGACAGAATAGAAAGATAAGGGTAGGGGAGACGCCAAGGCCCATGAACGTCTGCGGGTCTACCTTGAAATCTCCAAAGTGGACTGAAGGATACTCCCTCTATCAGTGCCCACCGGGTCCGGCTGCGGGATCTTCACAACATAAAGAAGTGCAGGTGTAGCATCAGTACAACCGACCCCATGTACTGAGAAAGTGCCGAGCATAACCCCAGTCAAAGTAGTGGTGAGGCTAGACACGACAACGATAACCTACCTGTACAGTTCTACCAAAAATATAGCAAGGAAGTAACAAATATTTAATAGATAAGCAAGTAATACGGGAACAAGTAAGGGGGAAACAAGTATGAAGCAAAATGAGATATCGAATACAATAAATAAACAGATAAATGAATGGCACGACATCACCCTTCGTGCTTTTACTCTCGTCCTCACGATGTAACAAGTACATATATGAAATGAATGCAATAATAAATGAAATGAATGGCACGGCATCACCCTTCGTGCTTTTACTCTCTTCCTCACATTGCAATAATAAATAGATGAAATGAATGGCACGAGATCACCCTTTGTGCTTTTACTCTCTTCCTCACATTGCGATAATAAATAAATGAAATGAATGGCACGGCATCATCCTTCGTGCTTTTACTCTCTTCCTCACATTGCGATAATAAATAAATGAAATGAATGGAACGACATCATCCTTCGTGCTTTTACTCTCTTCCTCACAATGCGATAAGCAAATAACTGAATGAATGATATGAATGAATGACACGGCATCACCCGTCGTGCTTTACTCTCTTCCTCACCCAAGTAATATCAACAATAAATAACAACTTGGCAAGGAAATCAATTACCGAACTTTCAATTCATAACCACCCGACATGGGGAATAACAACTAAAATCAACACATTTTCCCGGCAAGGGTCTCAGCTATAACCAATTCCTTACGAGTACATAACTTAATGATTTGGGTCCTCCACTAGGAAATCACAACACAATTTTTAATCAAGTAGTCTCCACAGTTAAACAATTTTCCAAATGAACTATTTCGTAACACATTAATCATTGAGGTAATAACAAATAATTAAGCAAAACGGACTCACGAGCATACTTGACACACAATGCATAGGTACCCGTCACCTCACCTATGCATTGGACATGATAAAACACATAGCACATAGGGCACAATATCTATTCCCTCACCAAAGATAGGCAAGACACTTACCTCGGGTCCAAAAATAGCAATTCAAGCCTCTAACACCGCCTTTCCTTTTGAATTCAACTCCGAAACGACAATATCTAGACATAATTAACTTATTAACATCAATAATGACTCATTAACACAATCCCATAGCCTAAATATACAATTCCTAGCATTCTTCCAAAAATACAAAATTCAACCCCGGGCTCGCTTGGTCCAAACACGAGGCTCGGACCAAAACCCGATCATCCATACCCCCATGAATCCAAATATGCAATTTGTTTTGAAATCTGACCCCAAAATGAGGTTGAATTACCCAAAATCCCATAAACCCTAACTCTACCCAAAACCCCTAATTTCTACTTTGATTTTAGGATTTTAGGCCTAGATTCTAGTGATTAGTGAAGGAAAATGGAGGAGATTGAGGTTAAAGTCACTTACCCAAACGGTTATGGAGGAAAACCAGCTTGGAGGTCGTCAATGGGGGTTTGAGGAAGAAGGGAATGGTGAGAAATTATGAAAGACCCTGTGTATATTCAGTTTTTGAGTAATAAAATAACTGGGAAAAAATTGTTCTCTGCGATCGCAGAAGAAGGGCTGCGATCGCAGAGCTATAGGATTTACTACTACGCGACCGCAAAGGCAGCATGCGATCGCAGAAGAGCCAGTCCACAGACCTCTGTGATCGCGGAGGAAAAGGTGCGACAGCAGAGAGATATCACCTAGCACCCACCCAGTTCCCCTGGTACACTATGCGATCGCGGAGAAAAGAATGCGATCGCACAGTGCAACCAAAATACCCCCCTCAATTAAGCCTATGCGATCGCGGAGCTATACCTGCGATCGTACTGAACAACATCAGACACCAGAAACCAGCAACATTACACCAGATTTTTCCAACCATTTTGCACCTCGACACCTACCCGAAACTCACCTGAGCCCACGGGGCTCAAAATAAAAAAAACACACGACTCCCAAATAATTATACGGACTCATCCAAGTACTAAAACCACCGAAATAACATCAAAATCAATGAATAAATCACCTAAATCTATGAAAATCCTCAAAACTTCATTAACCTTTAACTTTTCCATTTTCGATCCGAAACACATCAAATCAAGTCCGTTTTACACCAAAATTTACAGATAACTCATATAACACATATTAAACCCGTTCCGGGCTTCGGAACCATAATACGGGCCCGGTAACACATATTTCAAATCAAATTCCATTTTCAAAAGTCTTTATTATTTTCAGAAAACAATTTTCTTTAAAAATTCATTTCTCGGGCTTGGGACCTTGGACTTCGATTCCGGGCATACGCCCAAGTCCCATATTTTCCTACGGACCTTCCGGGACGGTCCAATCACAGGTACGGATCCGTTTACCAAATACGTTGACCAAAGTCAACTGTATTCAATTAATCACTACAAATTCAACTTATTATCACATTTTCACATAAAGGCTTCCCGGCTACGCGCTCGGGCTGCGCACGTACATCGAGGTTAGATTAAAGGAGGCTTTCAGGCCTCGGAACACCGTTTTAGCTAAGTTTACACAGGATGACCTTTTGGGTCATCACAAATCTCATGTACTGGTAAGTGCCGAGCCTAACCTCGACGAAGCGAAGTAGTGACGAGGCTAGGAGAAGACACCACATAAACACCTGGACATAATAATCATGCTAGCATAAATAACAACAAGTAAAGAATTTAAGGGAGAAAATAATGAGGAGGGAACATGTAGTGGGGAATTTAACATCAAGAGTGAGGAAAACAATAAGACAGAAACAGACAGTGATCAAAAATAATTTTAGCAATTAAAATAGAATGGAAACTTGTACGGCATCACCCTTCGTACTTTTACGCTCAGCCTCACCAAATAATAAATAGAATGCACGGCATCACCCTTCGTGCTTTTACTCTCAGCCACACCATATAATGAATAAGAATCCACGGCATCACCCTTCATGTTTTTAATCTCATCCTCACCAGATTATAAATACGAATTCATGGCATCACCCTTCGTGCTTTACACTCTTCCTCACAATATAATATAAATGAATCATGCACGGCATCACCCTTCGTGCTTCAAACTCTTCCTCACTAATCTCAGAATCATTAACAACATACAAAGAGGGATTTCACAAGAAATCAATATTTCATCATAGTTTCTATCATCATTTATCATTTCAATCTCAACTCAATATTCACAAAGGGATTTCACAAGAAATCAATATTTCACCATAGTTTCTATTATCATTTGTCATTTCAATCTCAACTTAGTATTTACAATATTATCCATCTCGGTGGAACTGGGTACTAATCTCCCAACATTTCACTAACAACAATAATCACAGATGATAGGCTTTATGACAATCAAAATAACAAGAATTAACATTCTCTCATATGGTATGACCTAACCACAACGTATAGGTACTCGCCACCTCACCTATACACTGTATTTAGCAACAAAATAGGTAGCAATTAGTCATATAATACCTATTCCCTCAAGCTAAGGTTAAACACAACACTTACCTCGATTTTGCAGGCCACTCAATGCTCAATTATAGCTTTTCCTTTCGAATTCATCTCCAACCCACTCATATCAAATCATAATTAGTTCAATATCATTAATTAGTGCTAAAGGAAGTAACTTTAATACAAAATTATGGTTTTCCTAAGTTTTTTCAAAAAAGTTATAAACCGACCCCGGGCCCGCTTGGTCCAAACTAGAGGCTCAGACCAAAATCCGTTTTCCCATTCTCCCCCGAGCCCGGATATACAATTGGTTTTGGAATCCGACCTCAATTCGAGGTGTAAATTCCCAAATTTCTAAATTCTACCCAAAAATCCCTAATTCTACCATGAAATTTTCTAGATTCTATGATGAAATCTTGTAAAGAGTAGTTAGGGATTGAAAGAGATGAGTTAGAAATCACTTACCTATGATTTGGGGAAGGAAAATATTTTGGAAAATCGCCTCTTCCGTTCTAGGGTTTTGTTGATACCCAATTTTTCCCTATATTATTTTCAAAATGCATATCTATCTTCAAAATAGTACATGAACATCAATTAATATTGTTTCATAATTTCTGTATTTTTTCTAAGGATTTTTATTAATTTATCTTAGTATTTTATTTATATAAATAATTACTAATTGCATCACATATGGTTTTACAATAATTTTATGGCTTAATTTTATCATTTATATTTATACTAAGCTTTAATTATTTCATGAATAACCACATTTATATTTTTTGGGTTATAATTGTAATAACTTTGCAATAATATCCCATGTGTGCATAATTATCTTATTTCACCAGAAAATAGCTTTTTATATTTTTACAATATTAAGTAATTATTTTAAATTATCTTTATGCATGAAAATCATTTTTTATAATTTATTAATTATTTATACAAATTATTTGTCAAATTAATTAGGTATTTAACAAATAGCCCCTTTTCCTTAATCATTTTTCGGACCAAACCCAATTACTTAAAATCCTAGCCCAATCCGCCCCAGCCCAAACTAAATAACCCTTACCCGACCCAGAACCTTCTCGACGTTACCCTTTTCCTTTTTAATCTAACCCCAACCCTAACACCCTATTTCTCTTAATTCCGCCGCCCTTGAATCTCTACCTCCCCTCTTCTCTCTCAATTACTCCCCCTAAGCCTAGTCGCTGCCCTCCGGCTATTCAGGATTCTTCTTCTTCTTCTTCTTCTTCTTCAGGACAGCAGGCTACGACGCCTAGAGGTTGTTTCGAGTGTGGGGAGCTGGGCCACATGATCAGGCAGTGTCCTAGGTATCGGGGCAAGGCTGTGCAACAAAGTCACCAGCCTATGATTTCAGCACCTGCAGCACGACCACCTAGGGGTGGGAGTCAGGTTGGTATGGGCCGTCCTAGAGGGGGAGGCCAGTCAGGAGGGGGGTCAGTCAGCTCCAGCTCGTTTTGGGGGAGCTCAGTCATCGGGTGCTTCAGCCAGATTTTATGCTATTCCGGCCAGATCAGACGCAGTGGCCTTAGACGCCGTGATTACATGTATTATCTCAGTCTGTGGTAGAGAGGCTTCAGTGCTATTCGATCCAGGATCCACCTATTCATATGTTTCAGCATTATTTGCTCATTTCCTGGATGTTCCTCGTAAGTCTTTGGGTTCTCCATTGTATGTGTCCACTCCTGTGGGTGACTCCGTAGTGGTAGACCGGGTCTACCGATCTTGTGTGCATGCTTTCTGTGGGCTTGAGACCAGAGTCGACCTGTTATTGCTTGATATGGTTGATTTCGAGGTTATTTTGGGCATGGATTGGCTATCTCCTTATCATGCTGTACTGGATTGCAATGCCAAGACAGTTACATTAGCCATGCCTGAGTCACCGAGGTTAGAGTGGAGGGGTTCTTCAGTTAGTGCCTTCAGCTGGGTCATATCCTTCATGAAAGCTCGGCATATGGTCGAGAAGGGGTGTTTAGCCTACTTTGCTTATGTGCGGGTCACCACCGCCGAGTCTCCTACCATCGATTCAGTGCCTGTCGTTCGAGAGTTTCCGGATGTGTTTCCTTCAGACCTTCCAAGCATGCCTCGAGATCGAGATATAGATTTCTTCATTGATTTGGCTCCAGATACTCAGCCTATTTCTATTCCCCCTTATCATATGGCACCTAAGGAGCTAAAGGGGTTGAAGGAGCAGCTTGAGGAGTTGTTGGCCAAGGGGTTTATCAGGCCGAGTGTGTCGTGGTGGGGTGCTCCAGTCTTATTTGTAAAGAAGAAGGATGTGTCCATGCGGATGTGCATTGATTACCGCCAGCTAAATAATGTGACCATCAAGAACAAGTATCCCCTGCCGCGCATTGATGATTTGTTTGACCAGTTGCAGGGGGCTTGAGTGTTTTCTAAGATAGATCTGAGATCGAGTTATCACCAGCTGAAGATTCGGGCTTCTGATGTTCTGAAGATGCTTTTCGCACCAGATATGGCCATTATGAGTTTATAGTGATGTCCTTTGGCTTGACTAATGCCCCAGAAACATTTATGGACTTGATGAATAGGGTATTCAGGCCGTATATCGACTCCTTCGTTATTGTTTTCATTGATGATATATTGATCTACTCATGGAGCTTGGTTAAGCACGAGCAGCATTTGAGAGTTGTGCTTCAGACCTTGCGAGAATAGAGGCTATATGCTAAGTTCTCCAAGTGCGAGTTTTGGTTGGAGTCTGTGGCATTTTTGGGGCACGTAGTGTCCGGAGAGGGTATCAAGGTTGATCCGCAGAAGATTGAGGCAATTCCGAGTTGGCCACGTCCCACTTCAGCTTCAGAGATCAGGAGTTTTCTGGGTTTAGCAGGTTATTACCGTCGATTCGTGGAGGGATTCTCTTCTATTGCCGCTCCATTGTCTAGATTGACTCATAAAAATGCCTCGTTTTGATGGTCCGATGATTGTGAGGCAAGCTTTCAGAAGCTCAAGTCAGTATTGACGTCAGCACCAGTTCTTTCATTGCCTTCTGAGTCAGGGGTGTATACTGTATATTGTGACACCTCATGCGTCGGGTTGGGATGTTTGTTGATGCAGGATGGCAGGGTTATTGCTTATGCTTCGCGCCAGCTGAAGGTTCATGAAAAGAATTACCCTGTGCACGACTTGGAGTTGGCGGCGATAGTTCATGCTTTGAAGATATGGCGGCATTATTTGTATGGTGTATCTTGTGAGGTCTATACTGACCACCGCAGCCTGCAGTACTTACTTAAACAGAGGGATCTTAATTTGAGGCAAAAGAGATGGCTTGAGTTGTTAAAGGACTATGATCTCACTATTCTGTATCACCCAGACAAGGCGAATGTAGTAGCAGATGCTTTGAGCAGGCGAGCAGCGAGTATGGGTAGTTTGGTCTACATTGCAGCGGAGGAGAGACCTTTAGCCTTGGACATTCAGTCCTTGGCCAATCGCCTGGTGAGATTGGACCTTTTAGAGCCTCGTCGAGTTCTGGCTCATGTGGTTGCTCAGTCTTCATTATTGGGAGAGATTAAGGCTTGACAGTTTGATGATCCACGTCTGGCAGATCTTCGGGATACGGTAGTCTAGGGCAGGGCCAAGGAGGTTACCTTAGGCGAGGATGGTGTTCTGAGACTCCAGGGCCGATTGTGTGTTCCTGATCCCAAGGGAGTAGATTCTAGTAGAGGCGCACAGTTTCTCGGTAATCAGTTCATCTAGGAGCGACGAAGATGTATTGTGATTTGAAGAAGCATTTCTGGTGGAGGCAGATGAAGAAGGATATCTTTCAGTATGTGGCCAGGTGTCTAAATTGTCAGCAGGTTAAGTACGAGCATCATAGGCCAGGAGGCTTGTTCCAGTAGATGCCCATTCCTGAGTGGAAATGGGAGCGCATCACCATGGACTTCGTGGTTGGGTTGCCTCGGACTTTGCGGAAGGTTGACGCGGTTTGGGTCATTGTGGATAGATTGACCAAATCAGCGCATTTCGTTCTCGTGGCTACTACTTATACTACAGAGAGGCTGGCTCAGATTTATCTTCGAGAGATAGTCCGATTGCATGGTGTACCGGTGTCTATCATTTTGGATCGAGGTCCTCAGTTCACTTCGCACTTCTGGAGAGCTTTGCACAGCGAGATGGGTACTCAGATAGACCTCAGTTCAGCATTTCACCCTCAGACTGATGGCCAATCAGAGCGTACAATTCAGATTTTAGAGGATATTGCTCAGGGCTTGTGTGATTGATTTCGGGGGTCAGTAGGACCAGTTCTTGCCTTTGGCGGAGTTTGCATATAATAATAATTATCAGTCCAGCATATAGATGGATCCATTCGAGGATTTATATGGTCGACAATGTCGTTCTCCGATTTGGGTGGTTTGAGCCTGGTGAGGCCAAGTTATACGACACCGATCTGGTGAGAGATGCTTTAGAGAAGGTGAAGATTATTCAGGAGAGGCTCCGCACAGCACAGTCTAGGCAGAAGAGCTACGCAGATAAGTGGGCACGTGATGTGGCATTCATGGAGAGGGATAAGGTTATGTTGAAGGTTTCGCCGATGAAGGGCATCATGAGATTTGGGAAGAAGTGCAAGTTGAGCCCCAGGTTTATAGGTCCTTTCGAGGTGTTGAAGCGGGTCGAAAAGGTTGCTTATGAGCTTGCTTTACCTCCAGCCTTGTCAGGAGTTCGTCCAGTATTTCACGTATCCATGCTTCTGAGGTATCACGCCAACTTCTCGCACGTGGTTGATTACAACACTATTCAGTTAGATGAGAAGTTGGGCTACGAGGAGGAGCCAATTGCTATTATTGATAGGCAGGACCGCCAGTTGAGGTCCAAGGAAGTTTCTGCGATTAAGGTCTAGTGGAGGGGCCAACCAGTTGAGGAGGCGACTTAGGAGTCCGAGCAGGACATGCAGAGCAGATATCCACAGCTATTCAGCACTCCAGGTACGATTCTAGACCCGTTCGAGGATGAACGTTTGTTTAAGAGGGGGAGAATGTAATGACCGAGCCGGTCGTTTTACGTATTAAGATCCTGTTCCCTTAGATGAAACTTTCCTTAGCGGCTATTCGTTCTTTATGACTTGCGGGAGCGGGTGGTTCGGGATTTGGGAATGATTTGAGTGGTTTAGGAACACTTGGTTCCTTAAGGTTGACCTATTTGTCCAAGTTTGACTTCGGTCAATATTTTGAGCAAACGACCTCGAAATCAAGTTCTGAAAACTCCAGTAGCTCCGTATGATGATTTCAGACTTGGGAGTATGTTCGGCTCGGGTTTTCGATGACCCGAGAGCATTTCAGTGCCCGAAATGGAAATCAGGATTTCCTTATGTTCGAAATTTGGGTTGGGACGTGATTTTATGCTATCGAGGTCTGAGCGGAATTCCAGGACCAGGAATAGTTCCGCATAGTCATTTATGACTTGTCTGCAAAATTTGAAGTCATTCCGAGTAGTATAGGCCCGTTCGACGCAATGAGGTGAATTCTAGAATTCTTAAGTTCTTACGTTGATTCAATTTGGTTTTGGGGTTGAATTTTGAGTTTCGTCGTTGTTTTTCATGTTCCGGAAGTTCGAGCGAGTCCATATCATGAATACAGACTTGGTGGTGCTTTTGGAGGGGGTCCCGAGGGGCTCGAGTGTGTTTTAGACCCCCGGGAGCTAAGTTAGAAAAACCAAAATTTTTCTATTTGGTTTCCTTCTCTGCGATCGAAGGAGGAGGGTTGCGATCGTGGAGAAGGATTTTTCTGGGCTGCTAGTTGTTCTCTGCGATCGCAGGAGGAGGGTTGCGATCGCGGAGAAGGATTTTGCTGGGCTGCTGGTTGTTCTCTACGATCGCAGCCTTCCCCTTGTGATTGCATAGGTCCGGGTTCCAAAGTTTTGCCATCGCAGTCCTTTCTCGCGATCGCACTAAGTCATAGCTGGGCCGGGTAACTTTGTTCTTCGCGATCGCAGGACCTCTGCCGCAATCGCAGAGGTCAGGGGAGTTGGTATTGCAGGACCCCTTCCGCGATCGCAGTGGTCTGGCTAGTTGTCCTTCGCGGTCGCAGGCCTCAGGTCGCGATCGCATAGAAGCTGCAACTGGGCAGTCTCTTTTAAAAGTGGGACTTAGCCAAAATTCTTCATTCCCATCTTCTTCCTTAAGGTTTTAGAGAGCATTTCAAGAGTGTTTTCTACATTATCATCAAGGTAAGTTAATTCCTTAGTTTTCAAGATTCTAATATCAATTCCTTATGAAATTCTCTTCTAATTATCCTAAAAATTCATAGAAATTGATAGATATTTAGGGATTTTGGGAAAATTATGAATTACTCATTGTTGCCAAGAATTCTAGAATGAACTTGCATAATTATGATCCTTAGACTTAGGGTAATGGGTTCCTTCAAGAATTTTCAAAATCCGAACGTGTGGGCCCGAGGTCGAATTTCTGAAAACCTTCAAGAATGCTAAATTTTGGAATTTCTTGTTAATTCTGCTTCTTTGGACTGAAATTGATTCAATTATACCATATTTGGCTAGTTGTGAGCCGTCGAGAGTAGATTTCGGAGATCGGGCGCATCCTTGATCCGAGGAGTGATATCGTGACGAGGTGAGTCTCCTTTCTAACCTTGTAAGAGGGATAGGTGTTCTATGTGTTGTATGTTTGTATTTGGGGGCTATGTGCGTACCTTCTGAGGAGAGTCCGTACGTACCGACTACTATTGTTATGTCCGGGTAGTGTAGGACCACATCATGCCATGTATTCTGCCTTAAATTGAAGCATATGCTTAAATTCATGCTTGATATACTACTGTCTCCCTGAGATTTCATTTACTTAATAATTGGGAAGGACTATGATGAATTGAACTTTACATTTGTGTGTGCATGATAGCCGCCTCGTGATTTACATTTCGCGAGCGGCATATGGTTTCCTTCACTCTTACAGGAGCGGGCCGTGCGCCACGACGGATTTATAGTGCACTTACGGTACGGGCCGGTCGATTCCCGGCAGTGCACAGGGATTTATTTGAGAATGCACTTATGGTACAGGCCGGTCGATCCCCGGCAGTGCATGGACGAAGTTACATTATGATACGGTGTGATTACATTGATAGACGCACTTATGGTACGGAATGGTCGATCCCCGACAGTGCGTAGTTGGACTCTTGGTAAGCATGCACTCATGGTATGGGCCGGTCGATCCCCGGCAGTGCATAACTCTTCTTGATATGATTACATTATAAGCATGCACTCATGGTACAGGCCGGTCGATCCCCGACAATGCATAGCTATTCTTCCTCCTGACTCTAGCCGGTTGCTTTACACTTATGTGCGCATGACTGTTTGGTGCTGAATTCCTGATTTATGACGTGATAGGTGGATGGGAAAAGCGACAGGGAAGTTGATACTGCTTTCGATATTTATTTGGAAACTCTGCATTCTCTTTACAATTGGATTGCATTGTTTACATGTCTACTATTTTCATTACATCCTGCTTTACATTATTACTGTTGGACCTTAGTGAGTATCGAGTCGACCTCTCGTCACTACTTCTTCGAGATTAGACGGGATACTCACTGGGTACATATTTAGATATGTACTCATGCTGCACTTTGTTTTCTTCTGTACTTGACTGTATAGGTCCGGAGGCTGGTATTTCGGATTATCAGGTCGGAGCTAGGTATTGACTGACTGACTATACTTCACGGTGAGCTGCTCCTCTTGGCAACTTCCTGGCAGCACCCTGGAGTTTTCTTTTGTCATATTCTCTGTCTATTTCATTCAGACTGAGACTTTGTATATATATTTTAGTCATTGTAAATTCAGTAGTTGCTCGTGACACTCGTGATACTAGTTTCTAGCACACACGTAGTGTATATTTTGGGTTGTTGGCTGTGCATATGTTATGCGACATGCCTATTGGTTGATTTTCCGCACTTGTAGTTTTATTTCACCTCACCCACCATTATTATGTTTATATCTGTTTAAAATTGGTTAAAAGATGAAATTTGCGTAACTGGGAATGGTAACACTTAGTGTTTCTATATTGGCTGGCCTAACCTCGCTGTTGAGCGCCATCGCGACCTAAATCGAGATTTGGGTCGTGACATAATAGTTAAGGGGAGGGTAATTGGGTATTAAAGGTATGATGACCTGCGCGCTAATGCTATGCGTAACACCTCTATTTGAGGAAAGTTTACCGAGTATTGCACAGAAGTGATCCTATAGGCTAATAAACCTAGGACCCCTTTGTTCCCGTTCTAAAATAATCTTAATTTGTTCAAATTGCTTTATGACTAATTCACTTAAATTGAGTTTGGTCGGGACCCACCGTTGTGGACCTCGAGGGGTGTCTAACACCTTCTCCTTAAGGTAATTTCGAGCCCTTACCCAATCTCTAGTAATGTAAACCAGTTTATGAGTTAGATTTCTTTAGGTGGCCTAATTCACCTTAAATTCGTTAGGTGGTGACTCTTCAAATTCCATATCCCTTCCCAAAAGGAAATGAGTTGTCCCAAAAATGTCGAAACCCGGACTCTGCGAGGAAAAAAGGGGTGCGACAGCATGACGACTCTGCTGGGGACAATATAGCTCTTACCATGACAAACTTGTTTATGTGAATTAGTCTGAAGCATGATTTATCCTGTTAATACATTCACCCTTTCCCTTTCCCCTTACGTGAATTTAATTGTTTATTTTTAAGCATTTAAGATTTCCTTTACTACGAAACTGACTTGTCTCTTTGTTTTCTTTCTTAACTGTCTTTTAATTATTAAATACCGCATTTATTATTTTTCTAAACGTGAAAATACGTGACAACATGTTATTTACTGTTGAATAAATCATGCTCAACATCATATTCCACTCGTGCGTAATCAATCCTATAGCAACACTTGATGAGTGGTTGCGCTCTTTCTATATATCACCTTTTAAATTCAGAAAGGCTTATTTGTGGTAAAACTAGTTGATCAGCGGTGTAATTGACGGTTCTGTGCCTTTCCCCTTCAAGTTGTCCGCTTGAGGGGTACCAGTCTAGACATCCATAGAAACCTTACTCTTATTACAACTATACATGCATCATGGTCAAACTTAGTCGGGTTGATATGTTGTCCACATAATAACCCTTTAAGACAAAACCTTGTCCAAAGTCCACCGAGTTTTCCATAATCCCAGTGGATGCAACCACATTTTGTGCATTAATTTTGGAGAACTTAATGCCAATATGCTAATCATAGATGTCTAAATAGTCGAATCAGGAGGGGGAAAAGGGCCTAACCTTATTTGTTTTGCAGAAAATGAGGCACGAGGTCCCCAGGTTCGGCATGGTCACCACCACTGCTATTGGATTGGTTGGAAGATCTTTCCTCAAGTGACAAGAAACATGTGAAGAAGGTCCTGGGAAATTTGCCTTCTCTGTTAGACATCCAGCCAAACAATATGCTGATTGAAGTTGCAACTATGTTCTGGGATAGTGAAAGGTCTGTGTTTTGCTTTGGGAACATAGAAATGACCCCGCTCCTAGAAGAAATAGGGGGATTTGCTGGGCTACCTTGGGACATACCTGGTTTATTGGTGCCGGAAAATTGCACTGGTAAAGGATTTCTAAAGATGATGGGTCTAAAAAAAAACGCTGATTTGGAGTGCTTAAAGAAGTCTTATGTGCCCTTTGACTACTTGTATGAACGATATGGCCATAGCAAGTCCTACCGTATTTTCCATGATGATTTCTCTATCACTTCCTTGGGTCATATTCACCGCAGAGTTTTCGTGTTCGTTGTTTGCTTCTTGGGCATGATAGTGTTCCCAATGAAAGGGGCCAGAATTCACACCAGACTGGCTATGGTAGCCAAAACATTAATGGAAGGAATCAAGGGACAAACATACACCATAGTCCCTGTTGCTGCAGCTTTGGTTATTGGAGAATCTCCAAAAGGGTCAATATCGTCAAGAGTTTCCACGAAGGGCGTGGAATGATCATATAGCCTTCCATCACCCCAAGAGGATGACTTATATCCCGGACAGGTTCGCTCAACTAGAAAGTGCTAAGACATGGGTGGATTTCTGCGACAATTTGATTGAGGATAGGGTCCAATGGATGTTTGAATAGTTCCCTACTGACGATTTCATCATCAGGTCTAGGGACTCTCCTCACTTAGTGTTGATCAGGTTAAGGGGAATATACCCTCATGTTCTCATCAAGGTTATGAGATAAGCAGGCAGAAAGCGGATCGTACCGCAAGTTGCGAAGATGAGTCATTTTCGGGTGGATTTCCAGGATGACGACATCCCTTATAGGTGTCAAGCTCAGCATATGCGGCACTCAAAGATTATTGTGGAGAAGGATACCATTGAGCCAGACAGGTATCATTCGGGATATGCACCCTTTTACCCGGCATGGTTTGAGGACAACCTAGTTGGGATAGTGGAACCGGGAATCGGTCGGGGAAACAGGTTCATAGATGAAGATGCTGAGACCCAAGTAAAATACAACAAGTTGTGCAAGAGTATTCATGACTCCGAGGCAGAACATCAGGAGATACACGAGACAACACATTAGACTAATCAATGAATGGAGGGAGATGGCTATCACCTCCAATGAAAGGGTAAAATATCTGGAGCAGGGTTTGATGGAACTGGAAGAAAAGATAAGAAAAAGGGTTGCTGATTGCCAAAATACTGAAGGAAGCGAGGGAGGACATCTAGCAAGAGTCTACCTGCTGTTGGGCCTACGCGAACTGGGGAACCTGATTGATGGAGTTAGGAAGATCAAGCCTGGGGAAGGTCCCTCTAGGACCAAGTAGATTAGATTTATTTGGTTTTCCAAATGTAATAAGGTCAAGTTCTAGTAGTGAATTATCTTTTATTATCTTAGTGTCGTGCTTGATTCGTCTATTTTTATATTAATGAAGTGAGGCAATTATTGACATTTAAGTTCTCCAAAATAACTTGTCGCTAGGCCTACCTCGGGCATAACGAGGCTCCCAAATTAGGACGCGAATTTACATTTCTACAATATGTGTTTAAATACTGCAAATACTCTTTTCAGAACTCCTACTTACTTGGATACCTTTTTGCTTTTTTCTTTCTTTTGATTATTCCCATTCCCCAAAGGTTGGTTCACGCATACTGGCATCATCAGCTTATCACACAAGATCCAGGGGCCCTCCACCTTCTCCTCCTCCTAGTACACCAAAAGGCAAAGGAAAAGCAAAAATAGATGATCTGAATGGAACCAGAAAGGACAATAATACACATGTTGAAAATGCGAAAGCTTCCTATGGTCGGGGTACTCAGGCCCCAAATGAAGCGATTTCACGGCTTGAGCAGAAAATACTAGAACTTCAGGGTGAGCTCGAGCAGGTCCGAAGCTTAGCAAACCTCTCCCTCACACTCAATATCCAGATGTCAACAACTTAAACACCCAGAACCCAATACCACCTCAAAAAACACCTAACAAACGCCCACAGAATCCTCCCGCATCTCACCATTATGCAACCCCGCCATAGAATCAAACTATCCATCCACAATATCAGCAAAACACCTAGAATACTCCCCAAAATACCCCACAAATTATTCCCGAACCCCAAAACTCCACCAATAATCATCATTTTACCCAAACTCCCTGTAACGACCCGACAGATCATTTTGAGATCCAGCGCGTCTTTCAGCAATTGGGAGTCACGAACAGCTTCATTTCAGGTATATTGACTTGTGCGGGAATTGAAATTCAGGAAGATCAGAGTTGAATTTAAAGGAAAATTCTCATTTCAGAAGTCTTAAGTTGAAGAAATCGAGTAAGGCTGGGATTTTGAGTAAACGACCTCAGAATCAGGATCCGAGAGTTCTAGCAGGTTTGTATGATATTTTGGACTTGGGCGTATGTCCAGAACGGGTTTTGGATAACCCGAGAATGTTTCGGTGTATATTGTGGAAGTCAGCATTTTTGAAGAAATTTCCTAAGTTTGGCTTGAAGTACATTTCAATGATATTGATGTCCGTTTGGGATTCCGAGTATGGGAATAGCTTCGTATGGAGATTCTGGAATTGGGAGCACAATCGAAAGAGAATTCGGATATCCAGAAGTCAATTTAAGGTCACTTGGCTAAAGATAGAAAACTGAAGGTTTTTGAAGAATACAACCGGAAATGGAAATTTTGATACCGGGTTCGGAATGCATTTTCGGAAGTTGCAGAATGTCCGTAATGTCGAATATGACTTGTGTGCAAAATTCTAGATCAATCGGACGTGATTTGATAGGTTTCGGCATCGGATGTAAAAGTTAGAAATTTCAAAGTTCATAAAGTTGGACTTTAGTGCGATTTGTGATTTCGGAGTTGTTTGATGTGATTTGAAGCCTCGAGCAAGTTTGTGGGGTGTTATGCGTCTGAGCCGTGTGTTTGGACGGGGTCCCGAGGGCCTCGGATGTGTTTCGGACCATTTTTCTTCTATTTTGCTGCTGCTGTTATCTGGTGTATCTGGTGTGCTGTGCGATCGCGACCTTTGAAATGCGATCGCGGAGAAGAAATTAGAGGGATGGAATTTTGGCTTGTGCGATCGCAGCTGAAGGTATGCAATCCCACAGAAGGAAAATTTAGGCTGTAGAGGATTGGCCTGTGCGACTGCAGGTTATCTTGTGCGATCGCACAGGGTGCGCTTGGAGGCTTCTAGTACTTAGGCTTGTGCGAACGCATGAGGACTTATGCGAACGCACAGGAGGAATTTTGGAAGCAACATGGAAGGCCTGTGCGATCGCGGAGCCTGTGGTGCGATCGCACAGGGTCGATTCTGGGCAGTGTTGATTTAAAACGGGATTTTGGCATTTCTCCCTCATTTTACATATGCCATGGACGGATTTTGAGAGCATTTCAAGGATGATTTCAACCAAGATTCAGAGGTAAGATCATTCTACTTATTTCCAAGTTAAATACAAGATTATATCATGGATTAGAGCATGAAAATTAGGGAAAATTTGTGGAAAAATTAGCATTTTGAAGAAAACCTAGAAATTTGGAAATTTGGATTTTAGCCACGAATTGAGCATGAATAATTGAGTAAAATGTGTAATTGAATGAGTAAAGTTTCGGGTAGGTATTTTCTTCAAGAATTTTCGAGGTCCGGGCACGTGGGCCCAAGGGCATTTTGGTTATTTCATTGAGCCGGGCTGAGGAATTTTGTAATTTGAATTGGTTATGATCTATTGAGTATATTTTCATTGAATTATCTTTATTTGGATAGCTTGGAAGCGTTGCGCATCCATTTTAGTCGTCGTAGAGGCTTGGAAGCCGGTGATGAATCTTCGGAGCGAGGTGAGTCTCCTTTCACACCTTGTAAGAGGGAATTGTCCCCTTAGGTGTTCTACATGCTACATGTAATTATTTGCTAGGGCTACGTACGTACCAAGTGACGAGAGTGCATACGTAGCGGCTATTATTGTTATGTCCGGGTAGTTAGGCCCCACATCATGCCTTGTGTTCTTCTTGTGATGAACTGTATGTTATGAAATCCTGCTAAGTGTAGTTTGGCTTCTCTGAGAGTTTTGGAATTTAAAATAAAATGAAAAGAATTGTTTTACGGAAAATAAAATAAAAAGAATTGTTTTACGAAAAATAATATGAAAGGGATTGTTTTACGGGAAGTAGTATGAAAGAAATTGTTTATGGAAAGTATTATGAAAAAGGAAAGAATATTGTGTGTGCATGTGACCTCTTCGCAATTTACCTTCCGCAAGCGATGTGTGATTTTCCCCACTCTTATATTTGTAAAACATATGGGATCGAGACGTACGCCACGGCGGAGTGATGAGAGTTATTACACTATGGGATCGGGCCGTACGCCACGACAGAGTGACGAGAGTGATTACACTATGGTATCGGGCCGTACGCCACGTCGGAGTGAAGAGAGTGATTACACTATAGGATCGGGCCATACGCCACGGCGGAGTGATGAGAGTGATTACACTATGGGATCGGGTCGTACGCCACATCGGAGTGATGAGAGTGATTACACTATGGGATCGGGCCGTACGCCACAGCGGAGTGATGAGAGTGATTATACTATGGGATCGGGCCATACGCCACGGCGGAGTGATGAAAGTGATTACACTATGGGATCGGGCCGTACGCCACGGCGGAGTGATGAGAGTGATTACACTATGGGATCGGGCCGTACGCCACGGCGGATACATGACTTGCTTGATTTCAACCGTATTTGGATACCCCATATTGATGCATTTTGATGTTTATTTGTCTTACATGCCTACTACTTTCCTTATATCATGTCTATTATTATCACTATTGGACCTTAGTGAGTATCGAGTGGACCTCTCGTCACTACTTCTTCGAGGTTAGGCGGGATACTCACTGGGTACATATATGTATATGTGCTCATGCTACACTTTCTGTGCATTTTGTTGCACATGTATCTTCATAGTTCAACGATCGATTTGGAGACTTGCTTGGGCTGCAATGATCCGGAGGCGTTCTGCAGTTGATAGAATCTCCTTCTTTCTATATCTTTACGTTGTAGCTCTATTGCTTTGTCCCATTTATTTCTCGGACAAGAGTTGTATAATTGTATAAATTCTTAGAAACTGCTCATGTTCTTGTGTCACCGGGTTCTGGGGATGTGTTGAGTCTTGTTTTATTGAATTAAATGGATTTCCTATCGTGTTTAATTTACAAAGGTTTATTTATTTGATTATGAAAAGCAATAAAGGCAACGATTTCGAAATTGTTAAACAGGATGGTATTTCAACTGATTAAGGGCTTGGCTTGCCTGACAGTGGTGTCCGGCGCCATCACAACCCATAAGTTTTGGGTCGTGACAATGTGGTATCAGATTTCTAGGTTCCCGTAGGTTTTACGAGTCATGAGCAAGTCTAGTAGAGTCTTGCGGAACGATACGGAGACGTGTATACTTATCTTCGAGAGGCTACAAGGCTGTTAGGAGTACTTCCCTTCTTGATTCCTCATCATGCGATTTGATTCCATTAGGGCTTATGCCTATGTTTCTTCCTACTCAATCTTATACGTCGCGAAGCCCTTGCTATGATTCGAAAAGTTGATGAATTGAAATGGTGCTACGGATATGGTGCGAGATGTTTTCCAAGTGCAGTTGGTTGGGGCTGTTGTTGTTGCCCTATAGAAGAATAACATGTTGTATCAGCTCAGTAATTGTGTTTATGAGGACTTTGAAGCCATGATCAGGTGGTTATGAAACTTACGATTGGTTATGGCACGATGTTGATATGAGGATAGAACGTTTGCCCATGTGTTGGGGTGATGAACGGTTTGAATGGAGGTCTTCTCAGAGTGTGATTTCGAGATTTCAGTATTTTTGTTCCGGCAGAGGAAAAGCATTTAGATTATAAATGGTCAGGCTTGGGTGATAAAAGTAATGAAGCTTGGTGTTATCGAGCAAGGTGGAGTATTCACCCGTGTTGTGGTACCGATGTTGGATCGAATAGAACCTGTTAAGTTTGCTGGTGCTCTAGCTCTTCGGTTGCGTTGGGTTAGAGTGTTGTGAAGTGGTGTTGAAGAAGCAGCTGTTATAGACCGTGGTGTACAGTGGTTAAGGTATTGAATGAGCATTTCTAATGAAGGTAGCTCAAGAAAGTTGATCATCAGAGAGTTTGAAGTCGTGGGGATCTGATGGTTCAAGAGCTACAGAGAATAATATTGGATTGAGGCTGCAACTGAGAAGCATGCGATGAAGGGAGCCATGCGAAAAGTGTCAGGTAGCGACTAAATCTCTAAATCCCAGGTGTCGGAGGCGAAAGTCGGGTACTCGCTTAAAGGAATGAGTCCAACTAAGTAAGAAGTGGCAGTATAGCCTATGAGTTCAGTGGTAAGGCGGTTGCCTGCCTTAGGGAGGAGTTGAAGTGATTTGAGAAATTTTGTGGACAGGGGGTAGGTCCACAAGCTTAAACCGAAATGTTGGTTATTCGGTGGAAGGTTAGATTCCACCGAGAGGAGTTGTTGGGATGAAGAAGGATGCAGCATAGCCTGGGATCAGAAGCTGTTGTCGCGCGCATGGTGGATGTCCCCGAGGAGCGGTCAGACAAGTAAAGTCGGTGAATGAGGACAGGCTTAGGATGGGGGTCCTGTTATTGAAGAAAGTGAGAATCATAGAGTAATGGTAGGTGTCAGTTGGCTAGTTTCCTCGGGTGGGTTGTCTTCTGTGAGTAGGTTAGCGGTTGTAGGGATGGTGAGTTCTGTGCGGAGTCCTAGTGGCTAGTCGGTAGGAGGCAGAATGTGCGAGTAGTGCTAGAGGATTCGAGTATCTGGGGGATGCCAATGGGGAAATTCAGAGGAATTTGACGGATTGGTTGAGCAAGGTCATGTCAACAAAGAAGAAAATATCTCAGCAGCGTCTGGAGTGGTGCAGGGAGTAGCTTCGGGCTAAGTGGGGGAGTCCCACTACCCGCAGTTAGGTTGTAAGGTTGTGTCCTCATGGGATTTCGGATTGTCAGTGTATTGGCAACTTGTTACAACTAAGAGAAAGGAGTAAAGCTGTAATTGACTATGGCATTCGATAAATGTGTACGAAGTTGGTCCTATTGGACCAGGGTTAGACTATGGAAGATTTAGAATTTGTGCTTAAGGCTTAGGCAAGTTGTAAGGGAAGTGACTCAGTCACGTGCTTTATTGAGAGCATGTTCATGTGCTAGAAGAGCCTTGGAGTTGATTGTAGTCGGGGCCAGTCATAGTGAGTGACTCTGAGCAGTGGTCCTAGTGAATTCGAAGGTTAGAAGCTGTGGTGTTTAAGGGTTTCAGGCAGCCATATGATTGAGAATCGAGCTTCTGCAGCATAATCTCTAAGGAGAAGGAAAATGGTTGGAGTTTCCTATGTTATTTCAGCACGCATGATAGAATTGGAGGAGTGATAGAAATAAACTCCGAGTTGTAGAAAGATTATCAGGAGGTTGTGAGACGGGTTGCGGAATTTAAGCAGCATGGTCTCGTGAATCAAGGTCACTCAGGATGAGTGAGGGTTGAGTTGTTATGAGTTGAAAGAAGTGACTATTATCCTGAGGAAATTAAAGATGATTAAGAGAAGATGGATTGGTTAGCCATGATGGAACGGCGCATGTACGACAATGATCAGTTCCTTCGGTATGATTGAGTACGTGAATTGTTTGTGCAGATATGTGTGGGGCTCGTCGGCCGTCATAATAGATTTCATTTGGAAGCATTCAAGTGCTATGGCCTGTTAGGTGTAGGCGGATCCCGGAAGGTTTATGGTGGTTCAGACCACTACTTAAGGATTTTCATGTATTGTGATTGTGAGAGCTCACATGTGTGTTGTTATGGTTCTCATGAATTGAAGTAAATAAAAGATTTCTATATGTGATGAAGTATTCACCCTGTTAGTGGTTCAAGAGTTATGGTGGAACTTCCTATGCTATTTCATATTGGCATGTTATGTGCAATAAGCAGTATGTAACTGGAAGTAAGAATCGAGATTGTGGTTCGGTGTTAACAAGGATGTCATGATGCACGGAGGAGCAAGACCAAAGGATTTAAATGATTAGAATAAACTAATATTGTCTTCAGTGTCATCTGAGTTCGGTGTTTGGTGAAAGAGGCTTGTATCCTGGTTGCGGTCCTTGAATTGTTTTACAGCCTTAGGATGGTCGGTGGTATTGATATGCATACTTGTTGCCTTGTGGGGAAAGTCGTGGGAGTGTGACCACGGGAAGATTGTGTAAGCCTGACTTGCAGTCACCTGATGATTGTAGAATCAGACCAAGTATAAATGAGTGTAATGTTGCTTAATTGAGAATTTATGCCTGGAAGGCGCTCAGCTCAGTTGGTTGTGGATTGTGGGGTGTTTATCTCGGCTATGATGGTTGTCCTCGTGTGTATAAGAAAAAGGAGGCGGGTTGTTTGGACCCAGGTAAGGCTATCAGCCTAGTTCAATGCGAGCAGAATCGGCTTGAAGTGAGTGAATGGACTTAAACAAGATTTTGGGCTTCATGCGAGTCAAAGGTATTAATTTGAGTTTGGCACTCCTCAAGGAGGGGTAGTGGGATATCATGTGTTGTCCCGTCTTCATCAAATTCATGTGATATTGCGATTGTGCTGTGTGAGTTGTGAAACGGCTTGGTAATTTCTTACGTGTTGAGATTCCGCGTAGTGATGTGGTGATGTGAGCAGGATGGCTCCTAAGATTCAGATTATATATCGCACCTCAGTCGTGCTGGGGTTTTGTAGCATATGGCTATCAGTCTCCCCAGAATGGTATTATGCACTTAACGTGCTTGTGACTGATATTCAGTGACTTGTAATAGTAAGCAATTCAGCTCCGTGTATATTTCCTTATGTAACGCTTATGAGGGGATCAGGTGGCACGCTGCCACATGTATGTTATTTGGATCGGGTTGCGCGTCGCAACAATGTGATGTTGAGCAAGACTCCTATAATGATTATTCTTGTGTTTTACTTCCTATTTCTCTGAGGAAAGTTCATATTTATAGCGTGAGTCAGGTAGTCCCTTCCTGATGTCATTTCCTTGTGTGTCGTGTTCGAATTGTGGTCTATTGGCGCATTGTGGCATCGTGTGAGACTGTTGGTTATGCCTGGGGTGATTGGTTATTTGAGCAGTTCATACTGGGTGAGACGAGACTACAAATTTGGGATTGGTGTGATAGGACTAGGCAAGTATATTACAGGATAATCACCACCATTGGTTGCAGTGAAGATGATGATCTTAGTCAGGAGGAAGGATTTCAATGTTTAGTTAACTCTGCAGTTGGTTATGAATTCCTACACATTTCGTCCGCTGTGGTGGTATCGTCAGCGTTATAGCAAAATGTATGAATGTAACTTATAAGGTGCTTTGAGAGCATCAAAGTCGTAGAATTTTGGCTATTAAGATCCAAGGAGCGTCATTGTGGTCAGATAATGGATCAGGCGGTGTATGGTGATGATTCAGCAAGGGCATGCCGTTGTGTTCTGGTGCCTCGTGTGGGAGTTAATTCGGTGTTCAAATGTTAGAAACATGCCTGGCAGAGAATTTCAGATGTTAGAACTGAGTTCAGAGCTTATTGTATGAATAAAGGAGGATATCTTCAGATTTGATCAAGCTTATGTGCTCAATTGGGTTGTGGTAGCACGGGCAGGTGCACGAGGTGTTAAATAGTGGTTCCAGGTAATTTTGGGTCAGTTCCTGGCACGTTCGAGGACGAACGTCCGTTTAAGTGGAGGAGAATGTAACAACCCGACCGGTCGTTTTGAGATCCAGCGCGTCGTTCAGCAGTTGGGAGTCACGAACAGCTTCATTTCAGGTATATTGACTTGTGCATATGGTCGGAATTGAAATTCAGGAAGATCAGAGTTGAATTTAAAGGAAAATTCTCATTTCAGAAGTCTTAAGTTGAAGAAATCGAGTAAGGCAGGGATTTTGAGTAAACGACCTCGGAACCAGGATCCGAGAGTTCCAGCAAGTTCGTATGATGATTTCGGACTTGGGCGTATGTCCGTAACAGGTTTTGGATAACCCGAGAGCGTTTCGATGTATATTGTGGAAGTCAACATTTTTGAAGAAATTTCCTAAGTTTGTCTTGAAGTACATTTCAATGTTATTGATGTCCGTTTGGGATTCCGAGTCTGGGAATAGCTTTGTATGGCGATTCTGGAATTGGGAGCGCGATCGGAAGTGAATTCGGATATCCGGAAGTCAATTTAAGGTCACTTGGCTAAAGATAGAAAACTGAAGGTTTTTGAAGAATTCGACCGGAAATGGAAATTTTGATACCGGATTCGGAATGCGATTCCGGAAGTTGGAGCAGGTCCGTAATGTCGAATATGACTTGTGTGCAAAATTTGAGATCAATCGGACGTGATTTGATAGGTTTTGGCATAACATGTGAAAGTTAGAAATTCAAAGTTCCTTAAGTTGGATTTTAGTGCGATTCGTGATTTCGACGTTGTTTGATGTGATTTGAAGCCTCAAGAAAGTTCGTGGGGTGTTATGGGACTGAGTCGTGTGTTTGGACGGGGTCCCGAGGGCCTCGGGTGTGTTTCAGGGTAGTTTCGGGCCATTTTTCTTCTATTTTGTTGCTGCTGTTTTGTGGTGTATCTGGTGTGCTGTGCGATCGCGGCCTTTGAAATGCGATCGCGGAGAAGAAATTAGAGGGCTGGAATTTTGTCTTGTTCGATCGCACCTGAATATATGCAATCGCAGAGAAGGAAAATTTAGGCTGCAGAGGATTGGCCTGTGCGACCGCAGGTGATCTTGTGCGATCGCACACGGTGCGCTTGGAGGATTCTGGGACTTAGGCTTGTGCGAACGCATGAGGACTTATGCAAATGCACAGGAGGAATTTTGGAAGCATCATGGAAGGTCTGTGCGATCGCGGAGCCTGTGGTGCGATCACACAGGGTCGGTTCTGGGCAGTGTTGATTTAAAACAGGATTTTGGCATTTCTCCCTCATTTTACATATGCCATGGACGGATTTTGAGAGCATTTCAAGAAAGATTTCAACCAAGCTTCAACGGTAAGATCATTTGACTTATTTACAAGTTAAATACAAGATTATATCATGGATTAGAGCATGAAAATTAGGGAAAATTTGTGGAAAAATTAGTATTTTGAAGAAAACCTAGAAATTTGTAAATTTGGATTTTAGCCACGAATTGAGCATGAATAATTGAGTAAAATATGTAATTGAATTAGTAAAGCTTCGGGTAGGGATTTTCTTCAAGAATTTTTGAAGTCCGGGCACGTGGGCCCGAGGGCATTTTGGTCATTTCATTGAGCTTGGCTGAGGAACTTTGTAATTTGAATTGGTTATGATCTATTGAGTATATTTTCATTGAATTATCATTATTTGGATAGCTTGGGAGCGTTGCACATCCATTTTAGTCGTCGTAGAGGCTTGGAAGCCGGTGATGAATCTTCGGAGCGAGGTGAGTCTCCTTTCTAACCTTGTAAGAGGGAATTGTCCCCTTAGGTGTTCTACATGCTACATGTAATTGTTTGCTGGGGCTTCGTACGTACCAAGTGACGAGAGTCCGTAAGTAGCGGCTATTATTGTTATGTCCGGGTAGTTAGGCCCCACATCATGCCTTGTGTTCTTATTGTGATGAACTGTATGTTATGAAATCCTGCTAGGTGTAGTTTGTCTTCTCTGAGATTTTTGGAATTTAAAATAAAATGAAAGGAATTGTTTTACGGAAAATAAAATGAAAAGAATTGTTTTACGAAAAATAATATGAAAGGGATTGATTTACGGGAAGTAGTATGAAAGAAATTGTTTATGGAAAGTATTATGAAAGGGAAAGAATATTGTGTGTGCATGTGACCGCTTCGCTATTTACCTTCCGCAAGCGATGTGTGATTTTCCCCACTCTTATATTTGTAAAACATATGGGATCGGGCGGTACGCCACGACGGAGTGATGAGAGTTATTACACTATGGGACGGGCCGTATGCCACGGCGGAGTGATGAGAAAGATTACACTACGGGATCGGGCCGTACGCCACGACAGAGTGATGAGAGTGATTACACTATGGGATCGGGCCGTATGCCACGGCGGAGTGATGAGAGTGATTACACTATGTGCGGGTCGTACGCCACGGTGGAGTGATGAGAGTGATTACACTATGGGATCGGGCCGTATGCCACGGCGGAGTGATGAGAGTGATTACACTATGTGCGGGTCGTACGCCACGGTGGAGTGATGAGAGTGATTACACTATGGGATCGGGCCGTACGCCACAACGGAGTGATGAGAGTGATTACACTATGTGATCGGGCCGTACGCCACTGCAGAGTGATGAGAGTGATTATACTATGGGATCGGGACGTACGCCACAGCGAAGTGATGAGAGTGATTACACTATGGGATCGCGCCGTACGCCACGGCGGATACAGGACTTGCTTGATTTCAACCGTATTTGGATACCCCATATTGATGCATTTCGATGTTTATTTGTCTTACATGCCTACTGCTTTCCTTATATCCTGTCTATTACTATCACTGTTGGACCTTAGTGATTATCGAGTGGACCTCTCGTCACTACTTCTTCGAGGTTAGGCGGGATACTCACTGGGTACATATATGTATATGTGCTCATGCTACACTTTCTATGCATTTTGTTGCACATGTATCTTTTCAACGATTGATTTGGAGACTTGCTCGGGCTGCATTCATTCGGAGGCGTTCCGCAATTGACAGAGTCTCCTTCTTTCTATATCTTTACATTGTAGCTCTATTGCTCTGTCCCATTTATTTCTCGGACAAGAGTTGTATAATTGTATAAATTCTTAGAAACTGCTCATGTACTTGTGTCACCGGGTTCTGGGGATGTGTTTAGTCTTGTTTTACTGAATTAAATGGATTTCCTATCGTGTTTAATTTACAAAGGTTTATTTATTTGATTATAAAAAGCAATAAAGGCACCGATTTCGAAATTGTTAAACAGGATGGTATTTCAACTGATTAAAGGGTTGGCTTGCCTGACAGTGGTGTCCGGTGCCATCACAACCCATAGGTTTTGGGTCGTGACACTCCCGATCACCAAAACAACCCTATATACGTGGTAACCCTACCTCACTCCACTCAACCCATATCCTATACACCAGAATCCGCTGAGAAGGACCTGCTCATTAAGAACATGGCTGAGGAGCTCAAAAAGTTAACAAGTCGGGTTCAGGGCGTCGGAGGAGGTAAAGGGATATAAGTTTTGAACTATTAAGATCTATGCATACAACCAGATGTGGAACTGTCAGAGGGTTACAAACCTCCCAAGTTCGAAATGTTTGACGGAACAAGTGATCCCAGGGTTCATCTAAGGACTTATTGTGGCAAGCTCGTAGGGGTCAAAAATGATGAAAGAATCCGAATGAAGCTCTTCACGAGGAGTCTTACCGGAGATGCAATGTCCTGGTACATAAGCCAGGATCCTAAGAAGTGGGCTAACTGGGTGAGCATGGCATCCGACTTCATGGACAGGTTCAGGTTTAATACGGAAAATGCGCCCGACATCTTCTATATCCAAAACTTAAAGAGGAAGCCAACTGAGACCTTTCGCGAGTATGCTACTCGGTGGAGGTCAGAAGCAGTCAAGGTCTGACCAGCATTCGACGAGGAACAAATGAACAAGTTCTTTGTCAGGGCACATGATCCGCAGTATTATGAAAGATTGATGATTATTGAAAACTATAAGTTCTACGATATCATCAAACTCGGAGGAAGGATTGAAGAGGGCATTAAAAGTGGTATGGTGACAAATGTCGGGGCACTCAGGCCACAAATAAAGCGTTGCAATCAGGAGGTATATCAAAGAAGAAAGACGTGGGAACATTAATGGTTTCCCAAGGACTCAAAACTCCATTTCTATATCAGATATCTCCACTTGCGTACCAAAAACCTCCACCCACATATCATTCATCACCTCCCAAATATTCCCAACCAGCCGCTGCTTACCATACATATAATTCCCAACCATCTTACTTTCAGTCTCCTCCAACTCGTCCAAACTACCCGAGACCCCGACCTAACTTCAACCGAAAACCACCCAAACAATATACTGCCATTGCTGAACCCATTGACCAATTGTACGAAAGGTTGAAGGCTGCTGGTTACGTCACCCCTATTCCTGCCGTGGCCATGGAGAATTAATCTCAATGGGTCAATCCAAATAAAACATGTGCATATCATTCCAGTATGAAAGGGCACACCACTGACGAATGCCAAAAATTGAAAGATAAGATCCCGACCTTGATAGATAATAAGGTCATCCAGGAAAAGGAGGCTACACCCAATGTCCGCAACAACCCTCTTCCAGATCATAGGGGTGAAGGGATCAATGTGATAGAAACGGATGAAGAATTGGATCCCGAGGGGTCAATTGGACTTATCAAATAGGGTGACGATCCTAAAAAACCCGCGTTCATGATCAATCCTATTATAGTGCAGAGACAACCACCAATTGAGGTTGAGGTAACCGCATCGGTTCCATTTGAAGTTTAGGTAGCACCACCTGCAGCTGCACATGTTCCATTTGAGGTGGAAGTAGCCACACCATTCAAAGTGACAGTGTCAACCACACCGCCCTTCAACACCAAGGCTGTACCTTGGGATTTTTTGGCCGAAGCTAGAAAAAAGGAAAGGCAAAAATGGAGGAATCCGGCACCGCACAAGGGATGACCAGAATGGGAAGGGTCTATACGCCAGAACATTTGGGGGAATCTAGTAAGCAGGCCTCCAAAAAATCGCCCGTTATTGAAACTGGCCCAGATGACCTCTGGAGAAAGGTACAAGCAAGGGAGTATTTTGTTGTCGATCATTTGAACAAGACGCCCGCTCAGATATCTATCCTATCGCTTCTACAAAATCTAGAGGAACATATGAATGCTCTATTAAAGGTGTTGAGCGAAGCATATGTACCCAACAACATCACAGGTGGAGAATTGGCCAATATGGTAGGACAGGTGCTGGAAAGCCACAAAATCACCTTTCACGAGGCGAGCTGCCACCCGAGGGTTTGAATCACAATAGGGAACTGCACATTACAATGCAATGTGAAGGCAAGTTCATTGCCAGAGTTCTGATCGATAGAGGATCCAGCCTCAACATTTGCCCACTGACAAGACTGAAGAGGTTGGGAAAAGGCCTGCATGAGATACGAGAGAGGGCTATGAACGTAAAGGCATTCGAGGGGTCGCAAAGGGCTACCATTGGAGAGACTAATCTCTGTCTACAGATGAGGGCCTACGTTGTTTGATGTCGAGTTCCATGTACTGGATATATCTGCATCCTACAATATGTTGTTGAGACGACCATGGATACATGATGCTAGGGATGTAGCATCAACCTTACATCACGCAGTGAAGTTCGAGTGGAATCACCAGGAGGTAATTATCCATGGAGAGTGGAGCAACCCCATTTACACTAGTCAGACAATTCCGGTGATTGAAAATAGAAGAAAACTAGGTGAAGAAACCTACCATCGTATCGAGGGGGTCAATGCGATCGAGAAAGATAAGTGGTGGAGTAGCAAGATAGCAAGTATTTTAGCATGGAGAGGGCATGATTCTGGCAAGCGGCTTGGTAAAAATCTTCAGAGCATCTCCAAGCCGATACAGCCAAAGCGCCATGGTACCACTTTTGGGCTAGGATATCAGTACACCTGGTAGGAATTTCGCAATTGGTCACCACCATGGCGTGGTCCATACTATACACTTGAGCAGCCTGTGCCACACTTGAGTCAAACCTTCCATCAGGTCGACATTATATAGGGATCAGAGGAGGAAGAAGCTTTGGCAACATTAAGGAACCTGTTCCTGGAAGATGATGACATTGACTGTTGCGTAATTGTTGAGGAGGAGGAGGAGGAAGGCCTACCATCCGAGCTGTGGAGAGAGGAACATTTCTCAAGAATTGGACCGTCAGACCATCCAGGGCCCAACGCATCCCGGGGTAGCAAGGCTGAACATCATTGTTTATTTTTGCTTTCTAAGAAAAAAAATGATTTCCCTTTTTGGCATTTTGTTTTAAATAATATTTCTGATGTTCCAAAACGTTATTTAAATTATTGAAAATCATTTTTTGTTTAAACGCTTTCAATGAATTGATGTTTATTATTATCACTTTTCTCTCGTATCTTTATCCATACAGAATTACTATTTCCTATCTCGATGAACTGGCAACTGTGACATGTAATGAAGCAACGAAACAAAAGGATAGTGATTCAGAAGAAGAGGATGCCATACCCGAGGAAATCTTCAGAGAAGTAGAAGATTTTGAGAACAAGCCTAAGTCCAACATGGACGAAACTGAGATAATTAACTTGGAAGATTATGAAACTGTCAAGGAGACTCGTATCAACATTCACTTGTCGCTGTCAGAGAAAGAGGAGTACACTCAGTTTTTGAAAGAGTATGAGGAAATATTTGCATGGTCATACGATGATATAACCAGATTAAGTACATCCATTGTGGCACACAAGTTACTCACAAACCCGATGTGTCCACCATTGAAGCAGAAACTCAGGAAACTCAAGCATGATATGAGCCTGAAAATCAAGGAAGAGGTTACTAAGCAAATCAAGGCCAAGGTCCTCAGGGTAGTTGAAAATCCAACTTTGCTAGCCAACATCGTGCAAGTTCCGAAGAAGGATGGGAAAGTTAGAGTCTTTGTCAATTATCGGGATCTCACTAGAGCCAGCCCAAATGATGATTTTCCGCTTCCAAACATACACATCTTAATCGACAATTGTGCTAAGCATGAACTCCAATCCATTGTAGATTGCTTTGCCGGTTACCATCAAATCTGGATGGATGAGGAGGATGCTGAGAAAACAACTTTCATTACACCTGGGGGTCTATTATTAGAAGATGATGTCGTTCGACCTAAAGAACGCTGGGGAAACCTACATGAGGGCCATGACTACTATTTTTCATGACATGATACATAAAGAGATAGAGGTGTACGTTGATGAAGTCATCATCAAATCCAAGAAGGCCACGGATCATATAGCGGACTTGAGGAAATTATTCGACAGACTACGGAAATACAACCTGAAATTAAACCCCGCAAAGTGTGCATTCGGGGTCCCTGCCGGAACGTTATTGGGATTCATCGTCAGCCGTCGGGGAATAGAGTTGGATCTATCGAAGGTCAAAGCCATCTAGGAGTTACCACCAACAAAGAGTAAGAAAGACGTGATAAGTTTTCTAGGACGGCTCAATTACATCAGTCGCTTCATAGGCCAGTCCACAGTTATATGTGAGCCGATTTTTATGATGTTGAAGAAGGATTCTCCAACTAGTTGGACCGAAGATTGTCAAAAGGTTTTTGACAAAATCAAGCAGTATTTATCAACACACCACTCTTGGTCCCGCCAGATCCAGGTACACCATTGCTACTCTACCTTGCAGTGCTAGATGAAGCTTTCAGCTGCATTCTGGGGCAGCACGACGTGACATGGAGAAAAGAACATGCCATCTATTACCTGAGAAAAGTTTACACCTTATGAGGAACGATATTCTTTATTCGAAAGTACCTACTGCGCGTTGAACTGGATAGCTCAGAAGCTGAGGCATTACTTATGTGCCTATACAACATATCTCATATAATGGATCCCTTGAAGTATATCTTTCAGAAACCTATGCCCACTGGCAAGCTGGCTAAGTGGCAAATCTTGTTGAGTGAATTCGACATTGCCTATGTAACTCAGAAAGCAGTCAAGGGTCAGGCACTGGCAGATCACCTTGCTGAAAACCCTGTGGGAGGAGAATACGAACCCTTGAAAACGTATTTTCCCGACAAAGAGTTATTATTTGTAGGAGAAGATATTGTTGAATCCTATGATGGATGGAGAATGTTCTTTGACGGAGCAACAAACTTCAAAGGAGTCGGCATTGGAGCCCTCTTGATATCAGAGACTGGCCAACATTATCCAGTATCTGCGAAACTCAGATTCCCCCGTACCAACAACATGGCGAAATACGAAGCTTGCATATTAGGACTCAACATGGATGTTGACATGAACATTCAGGAACTGCTAGTAATCGGCGATTCAGATTTGCTTGTGCACCAGGTACAAGGAGAATGGGCTACCAAGAATTCCAAGATATTGCCATATTTGCACCATGTGTAGGAATTGAAGAAAATATTTAAAGAGATAGAGTTTTGGCATGTTCCCTGAATTCAAAATGAGTTTGCCGATGCGTTGGCCACTCTGTCATCAATGATACAACATCCAGACAAGAACTTCATCGATCCTATCCCAGTAAGGATGCATAATCAGCCGGCATATTGTGCTCATGTTGAGGAAGAAACTAACGTGAAGCCTTGGTTCCACGACATCAAAGGGTATTTGGCAAATGAAGAATACCCAGAGCATGCAAACCATACTCAGAAATGCACGCTTCGGAGATTGTTAAATCATTTCATCCACATTGGAGGAACCCTATATAGAAGAACTCCTGATTTGGGACTGTTAAGGTGTGTCGATGTCACATCTCTTTTTTTCCGAAAGGGGGTATAAGTGAGTTTTCCCAATTTAAATGACATAATCGAATGAGGTTATTTAATTAATTTCAGAGTCCCCACTCGGTATTATTTACGGTGTTCCGAATCACCATTTTAAAAAAAAATACCAAATCGAGGAAATTTTGACTCCGTTTAAAAGTCTGCGAAATCATAAGACTGGGTAAGGAATTCTGCTAACCGGGGAGAAGGTGTTAAGCACGCCCGAATTCCGTGGTTCTAGCACGATATCTTAATGATTCATACTTGGCTTATTTAATTTAATTACTCATTTTAGGACCTATGTGTATTTACCCTTTTACCGCTTTTAACTTGAAACGAATCACGCGTATGTGTACTCAATTTGTCACGCTTAATTATTTAAGAATAAACTTGGCCAAAGTAGTGTTACGCGTACCTTTATTTTATTTTTAAAAAATCGACGCTTAAATTATGTCAGGCGTACGTGTACATAATTTGTCACACTTAATTATTTGAAAAAAGAAACTTGGCCAAAGTTGCGCGAACGAATCTTCATTTTTAAATCATTGCCTACGAATCTTTATTTTTAAATCGTACTCGTGTCACGCGAATGTGTACACGATTAATAGCACTTTAATACTTGTTAAGATTGTTTGGCCGAAGTTGCGCGAACGCATACCTCGATTTAGTTTTGGTATCGTAACTATTTCACGCGAATGTGTACACAATCACGATAGTTCAATTAGTTAAAAACTCGTGCAAAAGATTCTTACATGTTCATGATTCCTAAGGCTATATGGGCACCCCAATCTCAAATTCAAAAGGGGGACGCTCTGAATGATCCGTATTCGTTCTTCACACAAAGTCATCAATAACACAACCACTAGCTAGCTTCCATGGTTAAAACTCATAAACAAATGATTTCATAGAAAAATATTACTAAACAGTAACTCCCCATTGCCCATTAAAGTATTCCGTAGGCCCCCCAACACTGTATATCCACCACCCTTCACCCAAAACACAAAAAATAGCTAAAAATGAAAACTTTGCAAAAGACAATAATGCATAGATACATTAATACATGCATTACAATTTCTTGAGTTAAAATGGGACCACATGCAATGCATATAATTAAATGAAAAGGATGGATATTTTTTTTTTACTTTAAACAAGTTATATAAAATTTCAAGCAAAGAACCTAACATACATCCTCCAAACAAAAACAACAAAATAAATCTAAGATCCGCTAAAGATATGATTGACATGAGAAAGAGAATGGACCTTGACTGATTAAGGACCTTGACAGACCAACGAAATGGAACCCGAAAAACTCAAGTTCGATCTTGACAGAGGACGTCGCCGCCGGTTACTTCGCCATTGGCGACGGTGACACGACAGTGACTCCAAAAGAAGAGAGAGTGGGACGTTAGAGAGAGAAGAAGCTGGCTGCTAGGTTTCAATGGGAGGGGTCTATTTTTATGGTTAGTGAAGGGTGGTAGACGGCAGAAGCTTAGAGGGTGTTAATGGAGGTTGGGGTGGCAGATGGATCGTGGAGAGGAGATGCGTCTACTCTTTGGTTGGGTGTTGCTGGTGTTTTGGAGATGGGTGTGCGACTAGAGGAGGAGTAATGGGTGGTTTGAGTCGCGCTTGCCGGCAAGCCGGTGATGAAATCCGGCGACAGTGGCCTTGGAGGGAGGGTGGTGGCGGCAGTCTATTTTTATCTGTAAGGGATTAGGGTTCTTTCTAATATCTAATATTCTGATGGTTATCCCCTAGGGTTCTAGGGGTAGTCTCATTATAAAAAAGAATATGATGGGTCAACGTATTTGGCTTTAAAATTGGGCCAACTTTTTGGACCTCTTGAATTAAGGCCAAACAAAACTAGCCTCAAATTTCATACTCTTTCTTCTAAAAATGATATCAAATTTATAATATAAAATATAAAACTAATTCTAACTAATTAAAATAAATAAAATTATATTAACTATTTTAGTATTTTTTTAAGATAATATAAAAATAAAAATCCTAGCAAAATCGTATGACTACAAAACATTATTGAAACTATTTTTGTAATTTTAGTTTTTGTGATAAAATAAAGTAAAAACTAGTTAAAATAGCGATATTAGACCTAAAATAAATATTAAAACGCTAATATGCGTAAAATTCCGGGAAGGGTAAAAAATTACATGTCTACAGCTGCCCCTCTTTGACTGAAAACAAGAAGAGTTTTCAGACCAAGAACAACAAGACATGTTTTTTGACCCGACCCTTATTTAGAGAGACCTAAAACTAAAAGAAAGGAGAATGTGACCGAGCCCTGGTACATGAGATGCCTACATATCCTTGGCTATAAAAGAATCAGGCCACATGTAGTTCTGAAGTAGGAACAATGGTGGAGTATACCGTGGTGGAGAGCCGATTGAGGTGCCAATCCGTCGAGGTTCCGGTCCGCGGCCCTGTTATTACATCAAAATCAGAAATAAAAAGACTAACTAAGCCTGTCATCTATGAGTTACAAGATTCCTATCTATAAGTCTTCTGAAACTTGATCTTGAGTCTTGAATGGTCTTCATGCAGACTTTAGATTTGAACCTTGATGCCTGCTAGCTGCATGTGCTAGTTCACTCTTCTTCAGCTTTACGGATCACGGGGGGACATGCAAAGCTCGTGACTTAAGTCATGTCTTGAGCAATCCACATCTTGTCTCCGCTTCTGCATTTTGGATTCACTTCTCTATTTTTCTTTTTCTTTTTCTTCTTTTCTTTTTATTCTAGATTGAGACTTCATCTTTTGGTCTTCTCGAACTGTCGACTCGCATTCTTGAGGCGAGCTTCTGCTACTTCTAACTTGATTTGAATTCTGAAAGGACTACCCTCGTTCTCCAGGTGGGCGCCTGCAACTGAATTAAAACTTGAAGTGAATTCCCTCGTTTTCCAGGTGGGCGCCTGATGCTGACTTAAAACATAAAATAAATTCCCTCGTTCTCCAGGTGGGAGCCTGTTACTACAGCAAAATAGACAAAACAAAAGAAATTTTTCTGCCCCAGTTTGAACTAGGAAGATTTGTGAGTTATTAGAAGAACTATAAATCACATATGCTATTGATGAAGGATGCAATGATGAGAGTGGAAGTGCGTCTCCTAGGGGTGAAACTTGAATGAACCAAATTAGGAAGTGCGTCTCGTAAAGAAATAAAATCTGAAAAACCCAAACTAGGAAGTGTGTTTCCTAGATTTGAGATAGAGCTTGCTGAAAACTATAAACTAAGCTTGACTAAAGCAAATACTGACCCTATTATCTAGGCGTGACACCTGATTTCAAGAAAACTAAAGATTGATAACTTAAGAAAACTAAATTGACCATTTTTGTTTTTCAAATCCACACTTTCCTTTTAAAAAAGAACAATTATTATCCTAGGAGAAAATTCATCAGTCTAGGTTTTAATCTTAGGAGAAAGATTCATCTGACTAAGACGTTTATCCTAAGAGAAAATTCATCAGAATAGGTCTCTTTTCTTTCTTTTTTTGGTATCGTAGGAGAAAAATTCATCAGACTAAGATTTCTATCCTAGGAGAAAGTTCATCAGACTAGGTCTTCTATCTTAGGAGAAAGATTCATCAAACTAAGATTTTTGTCTTAGGAGAAAGTTCATCAGACTAGGTCTTCTATCTTAGGAGAAAGATTCATCAAACTAAGATTATGATCCTAGGAGAAAATTCATTAGACTAGGCCTTTTTGTGTTATATTTGGAGAAAGATTCATCAAACTAAGATTTTTGTCTTAGGAGAAAGTTCATCAGACTAGGTTTTCTTATCTTAGGAGAAACATTCATCAGACTAAGATTTTGATCATAGGAGAAAGTTCATCAGACTAGGTCTTTTTTTTTTGGTATCTTAGGAGAAAGACTCATCAGAATAAGATTTCTATCATAGGAGAAAGTTCATCACACTAGGTCTTCTATTTTAGGAGAAAGATTCATCAGACTAAGATTTTGATCTAGGAGAAAGTTCACCAGACTAGGTCTTCTATCTTAGGAGAAAGATTCATCAGACTAAGATTTCTGTCATAGGAGAAAGTTCATCAGACTAGGTCTCTTTATTTTTTTGGTATCTTAGGAGAAAGATTCATCAGACTAAGATTTTGATCCTAGGAGAAAATTCATCAGGCTAGGCCCTTTTTTGTTATCTTAGGAGAAATATCCATCAGACTAAGATTTCTGTCCTAGGAGAAAGTTCATCAGACTAGGTTTTCTTATCTTAGGAGAAAAATTCATCAGACTAAGATTTTGATCCTAGGAGAAAATTCATCAGACTAGGTCTCTTTATTTTTTTGGTATCTTAGGAGAAAGATTCATCAGACTAAGATTTCTATCCTAGGAGAAAGATTCATCAGATTAGGTTTCTTATGTTAGGATAAGATTCATCAGACTAAGACATTTATCCTAGAAGAAAATTCATCAGACTAGGTTTCTTTTTTTCTTCTTTTTTTTGTTATCTTAGGAGAAAGATTCATCAGACGAAGATTTTTATCCTAGGGGAAAGATTCATCAGACTAGGTTTCTTATCTTAGGAGAAAAATTCATCAGACTAAGATTTGATCCTAGGAGAAAATTCATCAGACTAGACCGTTTATTTTATCTTAGGAGAAAGATTAATCAGGCAAAGATTTCTGTCCTAGGAGAAAGTTCATCAGACTAGGTTTTCTTATCTTCAGAGAAAAATGCATCAGACTAAGATTTGATCCTAGGAGAAAATTCACCAGACTAGGTCTCTTTATTTTTTTTTGGTATCTCAGGAGAAATATTCATCAGACTAAGATTTCTATCCTAGGAGAAAGATTCATCAGACTGGGTTATTTAATATAGGAGAAAGATTCATCAGACTAAGACATTTATCCTAGGAGAAAATTCATCAGACTAGGTTTTTTTTGTTATCTTAGGAGAAAGATTCATCGGACTAAGATTTTTGTCCTAGGAGAAAGTTCATCAGACTAGGTTTTCTTATCTTAGGAGAAACATTCATCAGACTAAGATTTTGATCCTAGGAGAGAGTACATCAGACTAGGTCTTCTATCTTAGGAGGAAAAATGTGAAGAGCAATGGCAAGATTTTATGCACATTAGCAAGAAGATAAAGGCAAAGATTTGAGAAATTTCCTTTTGTCGACTCTTCTTGTCGCGCCCCACTTTTCTCGCGAAAGTGGGTTTCGACATTTTGACAACCTTTTTAAAAGGAAGAGGTTTAAGGAAGAGTCGTCACCTAACGATTTTTATGGTGCGTTAGGGCACCTTGAGTAATCAACTCATAAACTAGTTTGCATTACCAGAGATTGGGTAAGGGCTTGAAGTTATCCTAAGGGGAAGGTGTTACGCACCCCTCAGGATCCACAACTGTGGGTCCCAGCCAAATAGTTTCGTGAATTTGGACGATAAACAAGTAACAAACAAGGCTCACGTAAAAGGGGATTTCAAACAAGTATGGGAGACATTTATGAGAAAGGGAAAGACTAAAGTAATATATTAAAAAAAAGTGTCCTAGGTTTAAAGTAATACGGATCACATCAATGCAATACCCGATAGTCAGAGCTACACGTGGTATTAGCGCACCGGTCATCATATCCGTATTCTACCCTTCCCACATCGCTAAGGTATTTAAAGCGCGTGTGTTGGTCACGAAGCTTATTACGTGCTATTACCCGTCCCATCCTATCAGTCCTGGAGGGTATTTAGGACTATTATTCCTACAAGGCAAGCACTAAGCTGAACCCCTAAGGTTTTAAAAGGATAAACTCTAGGCGACAAGTAAAAGAAACAGTTAGGACATACATATGGGGATGCACATAAACAAATGCATGGCTCATATATCCCTCCACAGATTAGACACATAAATAGCACGCCTCAAACACAAAGAAGTCTAAGATATCAGAACCTAAGGCAGGATTTCTAGGTGTGAATACAGTAATAGGACAATCTCATTTTTTAGAAGAGGTGTATAACCAGCTTTAGACCATTATAATTAGCAAGCAGTTTAAGGAAATAGTTTCCGGTTTTAATAAATTGGTGCCTAAAGTTTGCCTAGGCGGCTGAAATATTCTAAGTTCTGTTTTAAGAAATAGGAGGAATGCACATCTTTTAGACTTGGTTTTAGTGAACAGGGGATTATGTGATCACGTATGGATGCAAGTCATATAGGCATGATATCTAAAATGCAGGCATGAAGTTAAATATGCAACCGGATTTTGTTTTAAATGCAGAAACATTTTCAATCATTGAAATCTATTTTTTAACGAGGTTAATTATTACACAGGTGGTACAGGGACGTGATTTAAATTATTGAACCTAATACATGCTTTCTAGATGTCCTCGACAATGTACTTAACACAAGATTTTAAACACAAGCATGCTGAAAGTAAAATCCTAAGATAACATGGTAACTAATGCAAATATTGACAGTTGAACCTAAAAAACATGATTTTTAGATGTGAGTTATGCACATGCAGAGGCAGCAGTCTTAGGACAACCATTTAGAATTATTCGAATAGGACTTTAAACGAGGCAACAGGTATACCAGCATGATTGTCTAAATGAGCATGAACGTGATGAGGTGCAGACTTGAATATATACCTAAGCACATGATTTCTAATGCAGATATGTCTTAAGCAGGATTTCTATTGCACATAGAGGTAAAGTAAATCCTAAACATGGTTTCTACCCAGAATATACTAAGCATGCATAATCCCACCCCTTTTTACTATCCATCCCCAAAGTTATTTTACACTTAATTATTACAGACCATTATTGCACAAATGAATAAGAAAATCAAGAAGTTACACTATAGGGAGCCTAACAGTAGGCCCAAGTACCAGATCCAACATGCCATATGCCAAGACCTCTTGTAACCCAGGTGTGTCAGAGTTTCTAAGGATCTCAGGGGATCCCAGGTAGTGCTCACACCCAAGTTCCCTAGCCAGGAATGAGTAAGTGCAGTGTGGAATGCCAGCCTTGTGTGTCAGAGTTCAATGTGTACTCAGAGGTCCCCAAGGCAGTGCTCACACGAAGGGGGCTAAACCTAAAGTCTAAGAGTAGTGGGAAGTGCTTATAGTTTAAAAGATTGTTGAGTTTGAAAGAAGGTTTTTGAAACAACAGTTTTTTTTTGAAAGTAACATCGGAGAACAATGAAGAGTTTTATAAAAACAGTTTGCAAAGGGAGAAGTAGTGCAACCACAACCAGCAGATAGAGTGTTCAAGAAAACAAACACAAACAAGGATAGAGAGTTAAGGACAAGTAATTCATATGTTAGCAGCAGAATAGAGTTAGTGGTTCTCATATGAGTATCACATATCAAGTAGAGTCACATATTAGGTATAGAGTCAGAATGATATAGCATCTAGGTATCATGTGGAGGGGGGCATATGTTTATAACATAGGAAGCTAAGTAGTGGATGAAAGCATGTAACAGTGATCATGTTGAGATAAGAAACATTAACCCTTAGACAAGTAAACATACTAGTTGCATAAGTTTCACACAGAGTCACACATGAGGAAATAGGAGACATATTAGACTATTAGGAAAGGAGGAATAGTAGGGACATGCTAATTACACAAGACTCAAACAGTTATAAGGAATCACATGGGGAAAGCAGAATACTTATCAGACTAACAAAGGGGGAAATGACATTATAGAGTCATGCTAACTACATGGTAGGCAATAGGACCCTAGAATAAAACACAAAAGGAACAACAAGTACATAATCATGAACTGAAACATATTGTGTGGGGACTTGTAAAATTAAATCAGAGACATACCAGTCGAGTGATATAGAATAGCAAAGTGCAAAGAGATAGAGCATCAACAAGAGTATTCAGAGCAAAAGAGAGTAGTAGGACATCAATGTGCAGAAATAAGAAAGCAATAAGGATTACTCAGTCTTGGCTTTCAGCCATCCGAGTAGTCAACAATTGATGTAAAGAGCAATAAGAGATGTGTATGGAAACACAGAAGTTTTAGAGCAATGTACTCAATGTGTTTGTGTGTGATCTCCGTATCATACAAAGGAAAAGGACATAGTATATATAGAGTTGAAAACGAGTAGTGACATAAGGTAAGGAGTAATAATTTAACTAATTATAAAAGTAATGTTCAGTCAGAATCCATCAAAGACCTGGACTTCCCCTTAATTAGGGAGTCCTAATTCAAACGGCATAATTAGTATCAATTAGGGAAAGAATCAATATGTAAACATGGCCCTTTACCATAACAGGAGTAGCAAAACATGTAGCAAGTAGTTAAGTCTAGGTACATAACACAATAATTAGGGAGGGTATAAGTCAATCAATCAGCATCATATTTGTACCCATAAATAGGCATAGTACAATCCAGTTATATCAGTCCCAAAAATCACGGATGGATCAAAATCATAGGGGATTCAGTGCTAATTAAGGAAAGTATCACACAAACAAGGAAATAATTCAAAATATTAGTACAAAATACAAAGAAAATACACAGAATCACCTATTCAAGGAAGACATCACAAGTCTGAAGAATTTACACAAAGAATCAGTATAAATCATTAGGTGGGTAGTCAATAAGGCAAATAGTCAGACATTTAAACAACAATCATCGATCAAAATAGGGAAACCCTATATAACAGCAGAAGACAAAGCCATAGCAACAAGTTGAAGCAAGAATCATAGAGAATACACAGATAGTCTTATAAGAAACGAATGTCATGTAATAAAGGACAACCTAGAAAATTAGGGTTTTAGCATAATAGTTCAGACAACAAGAAAATCATGAGATACTCGTTCAAACACAGTAGAGATGGCTAGAAATCAAAGAAGAATTTTTTTAAAAACAGGGTTAAGAAACCCTAATTTTTGAAGTTGTAAAAAAATGGAATTTTCTAGAGAAAAAGTGTAGAAAAGTTTCATAACATTGTAGATATAAGACAGATCTTAAAAGAAGAACTAAAATATAGGGGGTTAGGGTTTTGTGGAACCCAGGGAAGAGGGAAAACCTCATATATGACACCGATTTAGGCCGGAAAGATTGTAACACTTACTCAAACGGCCGGGAAAGGCCGAAAAGTGGCATGAGGCCTAAGGGAGGTGAGTGAACCGCTCCAGGTTCATCTGAAGGCCTTAGGGTAATTTAAACATGACGCAGATTCCATTGGACTATGAATGCTGTCTCTGGACGGTTGAGGATGACGTCCTTAGACCATGGTGTCCTGGGCCATGAATCGCTTGGTGCGGGATTCACAGGCTATGAAATGATATTCTCGGGCCATGAAGATGGTGCCTCCGAACCATGATGCCTTTGAATAATGAAATGCAAACTGATAAAGGAGATCCTCGGGCCATGAAATGGTGTTCTCGGGCCATGAAGATGGTGCCTCCGAACCATGATGCCTTTGAATAATGAAATGCAAACTGATAAAGGAGATCCTCGGGCCATGAAATGGTGTTCTCGGGCCATGAAGATGGTGCCTCTGAACGATGACCCCTTTGGATAGGTTGGCGATATTTCAACCCATGCAAAATGCAGTAGTATGATGCGGGCAAGACAAAGCTTAGTCTTGCGAATTAAGAGGGCAGAGCTTAGCCCGAAAGGAACGAAATAAATAATGACATAGACGGTGGTTGCTTTGAAAAGTAAATGAGAGGTAGCGTTTAACCTCGAAAGGAAGAATGGTAGCCTTATGCAAGGAGTAAATGCAGTTGGAGGTAGCGTGGAACCTCGAAAGGAAGAATGGTAGCCTTATGCAATGAGGGAAATAAAATTTAGAGGGAGGTAGCGTGGAACCTCGGAAGGCAGAATAGTAGCCTTATGCAATGCGGGAAATAAAATTCAGAGGGAGAAAATGCTTAGTCTCGAAAGGCAGAATAGTAGCCTTATGCAATGCAGGAAATAAAACGCAGAGGGAGGTAGCGTGGAACCTCGAAAAGCAGAATAGTAGCCTTATGCAATGCAGGAAATAAAATGCAGAGGGAGACAATGCTTAGTCTCGAAAGGCAGAATAGTAGCCTTATGCAGTGCGGGAAATAAAATGCAGATGGAGACATTGCTTAGTCTCGAAAGGCAGAATAGTAGCCTTATGCAATGCAGGAAATAAAATGCAGAGGGAGGTAGCGTGGAACCTCGGAAGGCAGAATAGTAGCCTTATGCAATGCAGGAAATAAAATGCAGAGGGAGGTAGCGTGGAACCTCGGAAGGCAGAATAATAGCCTTATGCAATACGGGAAATAAAATGCAGATGGAGACAATACTTAGTCTCGAAAGGCAGAATAGTAGCCTTATGCAATGCATGAAATAAAATGCTGAGGGAGGTAGCGTGGAACCTCGGAAGGCAGAATAGTAGCCTTATGCAATGGGGGAAATAAAATGCAGATGGAGACAGTGCTTAGTCTCGAAAGGCAGAATAGTAGCCTTATGCAGGAAATAAAATGACAGTAAGAGTTCTTAGCTGATGATAGATCGTGGCAATGTGATTGTTGTGAACAAGGTGTAGTTTGCGATGTTAACGAATGTCGGCACGTGTGACGAGTCTGGATGTTGGATCATAGATGACAGAGTAGCCAGTGCATCAACGAACTCATTCTGGATTCTGGGGACGTGCCGGAACTCTATCTTTGTGAACCTCTTTCTCAACTCCTGTACATTATGCAAATATGGAAGTATCTTGGAATTCCTAGTTTCCCATTCTCCATGTACTTGGTGTACCAGTAGGTCTGAATCACCAATTACTAACAACTCCTGTACGCTCATGTCAATGGCCATGTTGAGCCCTAAGATGCAGGCCTTATATTCAGCCTTATTGTTGGTGCAGGAAAATCTGAGTTTTGCGGATACCGGATAATGCTGACAAATTTATGATATTAGGACTTCTACAATACCAACCGTCGTAGGAATCAGCAATGTCCTCTCCTATGAACGACACCTCTTCATCAGGAAAATACATATTTAGGGGTTTGTATTCTCCATCCACCTGATGTTCAGCAAGATGATCTATTAATGTCTGTCCCTTGACCGCCTTTTGAGTTATGTAAATAATGTCGAACTCGCTCAGCAGGATTTGGCATTTGGCTATCTTGCCAGTGGGCATAGGCTTACGGAAGATGTACTTTAGTGGATCCATCCTTGATATGAGGTATGTTGTGTAGGCACAGAAATAATGCCTTAGATTCTGCGCGACCCAAGTCAAAGCGCAACAAGTGCGCTCCAATAAAGAATACCGAGCTTCATACGGAGTGAACTTCTTGCTGAGGTAGTAGATGACTTGCTCCTTCCTCCCTGTTTCATCATGTTGCCCAAGAACGCAACCGAAAGCCCCATCCAGTACGACAAGGTATAGTAACAGAGGTCTACCTGGCTCAGGCGGTACCAAGACCGACAGTGTTGACAAATACTCCTTGATTCTTTCAAAAGCCTTTTGACAATCCTCGGTCCACTTGGTTGCGACATCCTTCTTTAGCATCTTGAAGATTGGTTCACAAATTACTGTAGATTGTGCTATGAACCGGCTGATGTAATTAAGCCGCCCCAGGAAACTCATGACATCCTTCTTGTTCTTTGGCGGTGGAAATTCCTGAATGGCTTTGACCTTGGACGGATCCAACTCTATTCCTCGGCGGCTTACAATGAATCCCAGTAGCTTCCCAACAGGAACTCCAAATGCACACTTTGCACGGTTCAGTTTCAGATTGTATTTTCTTAACTTGTTGAAGAAATTCCTCAAATCTTCCATGTGATCATTAGCTTTCTTTGATTTGATAATGACGTTGTCCACATATACCTCAATCTCTTTGTGAATCATGTCATGGAATATAGTAGTCATAGCCCTCATGTAGGTGGCCTCTGCATTCTTTAGACCGAATGTCATCATCTTATAACAATATACTCCCCATGGCGTAATGAACGCCGTTTTCTCAGCATCTTCCTCATCCATCCAAATCTGATGATAACCAGTGAAGCAATCTATGAATGACTGTAACTCATGTTTGGCGCAATTGTCAATCAGGATGTGTATATTTGGCAAGGGGAAATCATCTTTCGGACTAGCCCGGTTGAGATCCCGGTAGTCGACACAGACTCTGACCTTCCCGTCTTTCTTTGGTACAGGAACAATGTTGGCTAACCATGTCGGGTACTCAACTACCCGGAGGACTTTGGCGTTGATCTGCTTGGTGAACTCTTCTTTGATTTTCAAACTCATGTCTGGTTTGAACTTCCTGAGCTTTTGCTTTACCGGCGGACATGTCGGATTGGTTGGCAATTTGTGAGCCACAATATATGTACTTAAACAAGTCATGTCATCATACGACCAGGCAAATATGTCCTCATATTCCCTTAGAAATTCCGTGTATTCTTCCTTTCCTGATGGCGACAAATGAATGCTGATCCGTGTTTCTTTGACGTTCTCTGAATCTTCCAGATTGATTACCTCAGTATCGTCCAGGTTGGACTAAGGTCTGTTCTCAAAGTTCTCAATTTCCTTGACAATCTCATCGGGTATATTATCTTCCTCTGAATCAATGTCCGTTTGCTACGTTGTCTCATCGCACGTCAAAGTCATTGGTTCATCAAGACAAGTAATAGTAATGTTGTATAGATAAAGTAATGGGAGAAAACAGTAGCAAATAAATATAAGATTCGTAAGAGAAATTGGAAAATGCTTTGATAAATTAAATAATTATTTTGAACATTGTAGCTCTTATTGCAGTAATTGAAAATGCAGAAAGGAAAGAAATTCATTTAATAAATAGTAAATAGTGCTTGTTTATTAGCCTTGCTACCCCGAGGCTCGGCGGGCTTTGGTCGTCCGGATGGACCAATTCTTGAGATGAGCTCCTCTGCTCACTGCCTGTATGGAAGGGACTTCCTCCCCCTCCTCCTCGAGAACAACACAACAATCCATGTCCCCGTCGTCTAGAAAGAAGTTCCTCATTGCCGCCAGTGCTTCTTCTTCGTCGGATCCATAGATGATATTAGTCTACTGGAAAGTCTACTCCAAATGAGGTATTGGCTTCTCCAAGGGGTGATAGTGACCGCGCCATGGGGGCGACCAATTTTTGAATTCTTCCCATGTATACTCATACCCCAGAAGACCGAAAGTAGTACCATGTTTCTTGATCTTGATGGGTTTGGGGATCGCCTGAAGGTTCTTGACGAGCCCCTTGCCAGGCTCATACCCTCGCCAATTCATCATACTTGCAATCTTGCTATCCCACAATTTGTTCTTGTCGATGGTGTTGACCCGTTCGATATGGTGGTAAGTTCCTCCACCCAGCTTTCTTCTTCCATTGATCAGAGGAACAGTCTGACGACCATAGATAGGGTTTCTACCGTCGCCGTGAATGATCACCTCTTGGTGATTCCACTCGAACTTCACTGCCTGATGCAATGTTGATGCCAGAGCCCCAGCGGCATGGATCCATGGTCACCCTAATAGCAGATTGTAAGACGCCGGGATATCTATCACCTGAAAGTCTACCTCGAACCAAGTTGGTCCCATCTGTAAGCATAGACTGATTTCTCCCATAGTAGACCTCTGAGAACCATCAAAGGCCTTTACATTGATTGCTCCTTCCCTTATCTCATGTAGTCCCTTACCCAACTTCTTGAGCATGACTAGCGGACATATGTTGAGGCTTGAACCACCATCGATCAAGATCCTTGTAATTAAATGATCTTCACATTCACAGTGATGTGCAGAGTCTTGTTATGTCCCAATCCCTCAGGTAGCAACTCGTCTTCGTGAAAAGTGATTTTGTGACTTTCCAGTACTTGGCCTACCATGTTGGCCATTTCCCCACTAGTGATGTTGTTCGGCACATAGACTTCACTCAACACTTTCAACAAACCGCTTCTGTGTGTCTCAGAATTCTGCAGCAAAGAGAGAATGGATATCTGTGCTGGTGTCTTGTTCAGTTGGTCGATGACCGAATATTCTTTAGCCTGTATTTTCCTCCAGAGATCATCTGAACCTGTTTCAATGAGGCGAGGACGGTTGGCAGCTTGTTTGCTGGATTCAGCCAGATGCTCAGGGGTATCTGTATAATCCCAAGGAATAGCATTTAAATAGAAAGGTGGCGTGGTTGACATCGCCACCGAAACTGGTGCGACTATCCTTACTTCAAATGGAAAATGGGATTTGGGCGGCAAAACTGCAACCTCGAATGGCGCGGGTGCATTTGCCGGAGACGCGAAATCAACCTCAATTGGAACTGGTGCCTTCACCTTTGTAGGCGGTGCTGCTTCAAACTCAAGTGGGATAGACATATTTACCTCAGCATTTTCCAATGGTTAAATCTGGACTATGACCGGGTTGAGAGTAACTGCAGGTTTCTTTGGGTCATCGCCTTCTGCGATCAACCCGATTGACCCCTCGGGATCCCAATCATCTTCTATCTCAATCATATGGATACCTCATCCCTTATGGTCTGGTAAAGGATTGTTGCGGACGTTCGAAGCAGATTCCTTGGCCACAAAAATCTTGTTATCAATAAGAGTCTATATCTTATCCTTCAAAGAGCGGCATTCATCAATGGTGTGTCCTTTCATGCCAGAATTGTATGCACAAGATTTGTTTGGGTTAACCCACTGAGAATGGTTCTCAGGGGTGACAACAAGGATAGGTGTGACGTAACCAGCAACTTTGAGCTTTTCGTACAGCTGGTCAATAAGCTCAGATATGGCTGTGTATTGTTTTGGAGGGCGTAGGGCGAGGCCTACAGAATTTTTGACGGGTAGGGGGTGAATGGTAATGGGATGGCTGGGAATTGTAAGTGTTGTAGACGGGAGCAGGTTGTGAGTATTTTGGTGAGGTAGGTTGATATGTGGGTGGTGGATCTTGGTATGAAGGTGAGGGTGCTTGGTAGTTCAAGGCGGGCTGTATGTGAAGGGAGGTGTTGGATAGATTTGGTACTTGGGTGGGGATTTGGCTTGTTGTGCAACCATTACGGCTCCCACATCTCTCCTTTTAGACACACCACCGGACTTTAAAGCCTTGTTAGTGGCTTGCAAAGCTTCAAAATTAGTAACCAAACAACTCTTGATACCCTCTTCAATTCTCTCTCCCAATTTGATAATGTCGGAGAACTTTTGACCTTCAACCATCATTAGCCGTTCATAGTACTGCGGGTCTTGAGCCCGAATGAAAAATTTGTTCATCTGTTCTTCCTCTAGAGCATACTTGACTTTAGCAGCTTCTGACCTCCAACGAGTAGCATACTCGCGAAAGGTTTCTGTGGGCTTCTTCTTCAAATTCTGGATATAGAACACATCTGGTGCATTTTTTGTGTTGAATCTAAACTTGTCCATGAAGTCTGTTGCCATACCTATCCAGTTGGACCACTTCTTGGGATCTTGGCTGATGTACCAAGATAGTGCATCTCCCTTCAAACTCCTCGTGAATAGCTTCACGCAGATCCTTTTGCCCTTTCCTACGCCAACCAATTTGTCACAGTAGGTCCTCAGGTGGACCCTCAGATCACCACTACCGTCAAACATCTCAAACTTTGGAGGTTTTTACCCCTCGGGCAGTTCGACATCAGGTTGTATACAGAGGTCTTCATAGTTTAGACCTTCAATCCCCTTGATTCCTTCAACACCTTGAACTCGGCTAGTTAGCTTCCTAAGTTCCTCAGCCCGATTCTTGATAAGCAAGTCCTTCTCATCGGACTCGGATGTATCTGTGACAGGTGGGGTGGAGTGAGTCACAGTCTCCACGTAGATGGGATTGTTGTAGGCAAGGAAGTGATCGTTTGTGTGATTCTGAGGTTCCGGGGGTGGAGGTAGAGTGTTGTGGCAAGTGTTGCAATGTGCTGGGGGAGTTTGGTTCTTTGGGGGAGTGGCGTGACGATGAAGTGCAGGGTGATTTGGTTGTTTTGGGATATTTTGGGGAGGTGTAGGGGTGACGTCAGGGACGTTGAGGGAAAATGACAGATTGGCCAGATTCCGAAGTTGATCAAGGTCTTTTTGAAATTTCAGCAGCTTTTGTTCCAGTGGTGACATGTTCTCATGCAAAACCTGAATACCCCGGCCGTCAGTGGCCTCTACCCGTTCAACCCTATTTTCCTGTCTGGTGCCACTGGAATCTTCCATCTTACTTTTGCCTTTGTCTTTGCCCCTGGGAGGACTAGGAGGAGGAGTAGGAGGAGGGCCCTTGGATCTTGTGCGATAGACTGATGATGCTAGAATGCACGAACTAACCTTTGGGAAGGGGAATAATAAGAAAAAGAACCGAATAAAAACAACAGGTAACCAAGTCAGTCAAGATTATGAAAAAATATTGCAGTAATTAAACACGTAAGGCGTAAATGTAAAGCGTGTCCTAAGTTGGGGAACCTCTTTGCTCCCGAGGTAGGCCTAGCGACAAGCTGATTTGGAGAACATAAAATGCTAAATGCCTCATTTTATTGATGACAAAAATAGACAAATCTTAAAACGACTCTAAATACGCAAAAAATAAAAGTTACTAGTGGCCAATGGCCTTATTACATCAAAGGAGACAAAATAAAAGACACCCTCTATCTACTTGGTCCCAGAAGAACCTTCCCCAGATTCGACATTCCTACTCCCTTCGATCAGCTTTCCCAACTCGCGAAGCCCCAACAGTAAGTAGGTCCTGGCTAGATATCCTCCTTCGGCTCCTTAAGCCTTTTGGCAGTTCTCGATCCTCTTGATGAACTTTTCCTCTAGCTCGACTATTCCTCGCTCCAAGTATGCTAACCTCTTGTTGGCGCTGACGACCATATAAGTCAGTTTTTTGCTGGACTCATGTATCTGGTGATGGTTATCCTCACATTCACGGAGCCTTTTGCGTAGATTGTTGAACTTAACTTGCGCTTCGGCCTTCTCATCTATAACCCGGTGACTCTGAGCGAATCCTGGCTCGAATCGACCCTCCATATCTTCTTCTAACCAGCTCAGATAGAAAGGAGTACAACCGGCATGATACTTTTCTGGCTCAATGGTGTCCTTCTCAAGCCTAATTCTGCAATGCGATAAATACTGCGGTTGGGACTTTTGAGGGCTATCGTCATTCTGGAAGTCTGCTCGAAGATGGCTCATCTTCTCAACCCTAGGTATAACCTGCTTCCTATCTGCTTGCCTCATAACTCGGAGAGGGACTTAAGTGAATGTTCCCCTCAGACCAATCAGTATCAGAAATGAAGCGTCTCGGGACCGGATGATAAATTCGTCCGTTGGGAACGATTTGAACATCCACTGAATCTGGTCCTCGGTCAAATTCCACAGTAGCTCAACCCATCCTTCGACATTTTCCGGCTGAGCGAACATGTCTGGAATATAGTTCATTCGCTTTGGGTGGTGTAAAGCGATGTGATCATCCCAAATTCTTCGGTGGATGTCTTGTCGGTATTCGCACTTTTGTAGATGTTCCATGAGCCATAGTTGGAGTAATAAGTTGCAGCCTTCGAAATGCTTTGCTCCCCGTTGACACATTACTAAGGCTCGGTATATGTCTGCAATGATCATAGGAACAATGCTGAAGTCTTGCCCGTCGATCCCTTCCATTAAAGTCTTAGTGACCATGGCCAATCTAGTGTTAATCCTTTCCTTCTTTGTCGGGAACACCATTAAAACTAGAAAACAGACCATGAAAGCAAATACTCGGCGATGGATGTGCCCCAGAGAAGTGAGGGCGAACTCGTCCTGGTGGGTGCGGTATGATTTGCTATGACCGAACCTCTCGTACAACTTAATCAAAAGGGATATACGAGTCCTTTAGACACACCAGTTCTGGATTTCGCTTTAAACCCAACATTTTGAGAAAACCTCTGCCTGTGCGGTTTTCAGGCATTAGCAACCCCGGAGACTCCAAAGCTAAACCGGCCAACCCTCCTATCTCTTCTAACATTGGTGTCATTTCATTGTTCCCGAAGCGGAATACTGACCGATCACAATCCCAGAATAAAATAGCGGCCTCTATCATCATCTTGTTAGGCTGAATATCCAAAAGAGACGGCAAATTGCCCAAGTGTTTCCTGACGAGTGTTTTGTCACTGGAGTGAAGATCCTCCCACCCGTTCAGCAATTTGGGGTGGCTATTGGCGACCATACCGAATCTGGGGATTTTGTGCCTCATTTTCTGCAAAGCAAACATAGTTAGGCCCTTACCCACATCGGACTCGACTATTTAACATCAATAATTAGCAAAGAGCATTTAGTTCTCTAAATAAATGCACAGAATGTGAGAGTGTCTGTTTGGGTTCCAGGGAAACCCAAGGGACTTTGGACAAGGCTATCTTAAATGCTGTTGTGCGGACGACACGTTATCCTGGCTAGCTTTGACCATGATGCATGCAACATTAGAATAGAGTAATGTTTCTATGGGGTTTTAGACCGGTACCCTTGAGCGGACAACTCAAGGGGGAAGGCACGAAACTGTCGACTGCACCGCTGATCGACTAGTTTTACCGCAAATACGCCTTTCCGAATTTACGGGGTAGTAATATAGGAATAGCACAACCACTCATTGTAAGCGCTGCTATAGGTTTTGTTTGGCACGAGTGGAATATGAATGCAGAGCATGATATGCAATAAATAGCATTTAAACAAGTAGGCATGTATTTGCACATTAAGGAAAGAGGTAAAGAAAGGAAATACAACTGTTATAATTCAAATCGATTACAAAAGAAAACAAAAAGACATGTCAGTTTCGTTCAGGTGAAATAAATGCTTGAAAGAAGTAAAATGATTTAATGGCATGTAACGGGGAAGAGGAAAGGGCGCAAGTAGTTAAACAGAATTGAAATGTCCAAATTCGTGAAATAATTTGTAATGGTAAAAGCCTAGGGAAGATCCCCAGTAGAGTCGCCATGCTGTCGCGCCCCACTTTTCTCGCGAAAGAGGGTTTCAACATTTTGACAACTCTTTTAAAAGGAAGAGGTTTAAGGAAGAGTCGCCACCTAACGATTTTATTGTGCGTTAGGGCACCTTGAGTAATCAACTCATAAACTAGTTTCCATTACCAGAGATTGGGTAAGAGCTTGAAGTTATGCCAAGGGGAAGGTGTTAGGCACCCCTCAGGATCCACAACTATGGGTCCCAGCCAAATAGTTTCGTGAATTTGGACAATAAACAAGTAACAAACAAGGCTAACGTAAGAGGGGATTTCAAACAAGTATGGGAGACATTTATGAGAAAGGGAAAGACTAAAGTAATATATTAAAAAAAAGTGTCCTAGGTTTGAAGTAATACGGATCACATCAATGCAATACCCGGTAGTCAGAGCTACACGTGGTATTAGCGCACCGGTCATAATATCCGTATTCTACCCTTCCCACACCGCTAAGGTATTTAAAGCGCGTGTGTTGGTCATGAAGCTTATTGCGTGCTATTACCCGTCCCATCCTATCAGTCCTGGAGGGTATTTAGGACTACTATTCCTACAAGGCAAGTACTAGGCTGAACCCCTAAGGTTTTAAAAGGATAAACGCTAGGCGACAAGTAAAAGAAACAGTTAGGACATACACATATGGGGATGCATATAAACAAATGCATGGCTCATATATCCCTCCACAGATTAGACACATAAATAGCACGCCTCAAACACAAAGAAGTCTCAGATTTCATAACCTAAGGCAGGATTTCTAGGGGTGAATACAATAACAGGACAATCTCATTTTTTAGATGAGGTGTATAACCAGTTTTATACCATTATAATTAGCAAGCAGTGTACAAAAATAGTTTCTGGTTTTAATAAATATTGGTGCCTAAAGTTTGCCTAGGCGTCTGAAATATTCTAATTGATGTGTTAAGAAATAGGCGGAATGCACATCTTTTAGACTTGGTTTTAGTGAACAGGGGATTATGTGATCACGTATGGATGCAAGTCCTATAGGCATGGTATCTAAAATGCAGGCAGGATGTTAAATATGCAACAAGATTTGGTTTTAAATGCAGAAACGTTTTCAATCATTGAAATCTATTTTTTTAACGAGGTTACTTATTACGCAGGTGGTACAGGGACGTGATTTAAATTATTGAACCTAATACATGCTTTCTAGATGTCCTCGACAATGTACTTAACACAAGATTTTAAACACAAGCATGCTGAAAAGTAAAATCCTAAGATAACATGGTAACTAATACAAATATTGACAGTAGAACCTAAAAAACAGGATTTCTAGATGTGAGTTATGCACATGCAGAGGCAGTCGTCTTAGGACACCCGTTTAGAATTATTCGAACAGGACTTTAAACGAGGCAGCAGGTATACCGACATGACTGTCTAACATGATTCTCCAAATGAGCATGAACGTGATGAGGTGCATACTTGAATATATACCTAAGCTCATGATTTCTAATGTAGATATGTCTTAAGCAGGATTTCTATTGCACATAGAGGTAAGGTAAATCCTAAACATGGTTTCTACCAGGAATATACTAAGCATGCATAATCCCACCCCCTTTTACTATCCAGCTCCAAAGTTATTTTACACATAATTATTACAGACCATTATTGCACAAATTACACAAATGAATAAGAAAATCAAGAAGTTACACTATAGGGAGCCTAACAGTAGGCCTAAGTACCAGATCCAACATGCCATATGCCAAGACCTCTTGTAACCCAGGTGTGTCAGAGTTCCTAAGGATCTCAGGGGATCCCAGGCAGTGCTCACACCCAAGTTCCCTAGCCAGGAATTAGTAAGTGCAGTGTGGAATGCCAGCCTTGTGTGTCAAAGTTCAATGGGTACTCAGAGGTCCCCAAGGCAGTGCTCACACGAAGAGGGCTAAACCTGAAGTCTAAGAGTAGTGGGAAGTACTTATAGTTTAAAAGATTGTTGAGTTTGAATGAAGGTTTTTGAAACAACAGTTTTTTTTTTGAAAGTAACATCAGAGAACGATGAATAGTTTTATAAAAACAGTTTGCAAAGGGAGAAGTAGAGCAACCACAACCAGCAGATAGAGAGTTCAAGAAAACAAACACAAACAAGGATAGAGAGTTGGGGACAAGTAATTCATATATTAGCTGCATAATAGATTTACTGGTTCTCAAATGAGTATCACATATCAAGCAGAGTCACATATTAGGTATAAAGTCAGAATCATATAGCATCTAGTTATCATGTGGAGAGGGGAATAGGTTTATAACATAGGAAGCTAAGTAGTGGATGAAAGCATGTAACAGTGATCATGTTGAGATAAGAAACATTAACCCATAGACAAGTAAGCATACTAGTTGCATAACTCTCACACAGAGTCACACAGGAGGAAACATGAGACATATTAGACTATTAGGAAATGAGGAATAGCAGGGACATGTTAATTACACAAGAATCAAACAGTTATAAGGAATCACATGGGAAAAGCAGAATACTTATCAGACTAACAAAGGGGGAAAGGACATTATAGAGTCATGCTAACTACATGGTAGGCAATAGGACCATAGAATAAAGCACAAAAGGAACAACAAGTACATAATCATGAACTGAAACATATTGTGTGGGACCTTGTAAAATTAAATAAGAGACTTACCAGTCGAGTGATATATAATAGCAAAGTGCAAAGAGATAGAGCAGCAAAACCAGTATGCAGAATAAAAGAGAGTAGTTGGACAACAGTGTGCAGAAATAAGAAAGCAATAAGGATTACTCAGTCTTGGCTTTCAGCCATATGAGTAGTCAACAATTGATGTAAAGAGCAAGAAGAGATGTGTATGGAAACCCAAAAGTTTCAGAGCAATGTACTTAGTGTGTTGGTGTGTGATCTCCGTATCATCCAAAGGAAAAGGAAAGAGTATATATAGAGTTGAAAACGAGTAGTGACATAAGGTAAGGAGTAATAATTTAACTAATTATAGAAGTAAAGTTCAGTCAGAATCGATCAAAGACCTGGACTTCCCCTTAATTAGGGAGTCCTAATTCTAACGGCATAATTAGTATCAATTAGGGAAAGAATCAATGTGTAAACATGGCCCTTTCCTTAACAGGAGTAGCAAAGCATGTAGCAAGTAGTTAAGTCTAGGTACATAACACAATAATTAGGGATGGTATAAGTGTCACGACCCAAATCCTGATTCAGGTCGCGATGGCGCCCATCATCGGGATTAGGCAAGCCAATATAGAAGACACTAGGTGATACCCCTTCCCCGCCTGATTAAACATGTCGGAAATTACCAGTTTTTAACAATTAAACATGATGATATGACGATAAAATCGTGAAGGCACAGGGCCAAAACAAAGCACATATATAGATATACAACCCAAACCCAAAATATGTATTACGTGTGTGTCAGGAACTAGTGTCACGGGCAACTATCAGAATACACCGTGACAATATATGTACAAGTCCACAGTCCGAATGAAATAGACAGGGAAAATGACAAAAGAAACTTCAGGCTGCTGCCAGGGATCGCCTGGAAGAGCAGCTCACCGTGAAGTCTAAATCCCACAAGTCAATATCTAGCACCTTCCTGATAGTCAGAAGTACCAGCCTCCGGACCTGTACAATCAAGTACAGAAGAATAGGAAGTGCAGCATGGGTACATACGTAAATATGTACCCAGTGAGTATCCCGTCTAATCTCGAAGAAGTAGTGACGAGAGGTCGACTCGATACTCACTAACGTCCAACAGTGATAATAATAGACAGGATATAAGGAAAACAATAGTCATGTAAGACAAATAAACATTGAAATGCATCAATATGAGGTATCCAGATAACGGTTGAAATCAAGAAAGTCCTGTATATGCCGTGGCGTACGACCCGCTCCCATAAATGTAGTCACTCTCTATCCCGCCGTGGCGTACGACCCGATCCCATAATGTAATCACTCTCATTACTCCGCCGTGGCGTACGGCCCGATCCCATAGTATAATCTCTCTCATCACTCCGCCGTGGCATACGGCCCGATCCCATAGTGTAATCACTCTCATCACTCCGCCGTGGCGTACGGCCCGATCCCATAGTGTAAAACAAGAACAATGGAAATGTGTCAAGTATCACAATCCTTTAGATAAAAAATTACCAATCACAACAGAAGCATAGAGCATATTCACATCATGACAGGGGAAAACAATGAACATGTTGTGGCCTAACTACCCGCACAAAACAATAATAGCCACTACGTACGGACTCTCGTCACTTGGTGCGTACGTAGCCCCAAACAAGTACACATAGCATTTAAAGTTACCCACGGGGACAATTCCCTCATACAAGGCTAGAAAGGAGACTCACCTCGTGACGAAATCACCCCTCGGCTCAAGGATGCGTCCGAAACTCCGAAACCTACCCTCGACGGCTCGCGACTAGCCAACATAGCGTAATTGAATCAATTTTAAGTTCAAAGAAGGAGAATTAACAAAGAAGCCCTAAATTAAGCATTCTTGAAGGAATTCAGCATTTCGACCCCGGGCCCACACGTTCGGATTTCGAAAATTCTCGAAGGAATCAATTGCCCGAAGCCTAAGGATCATAATTAAGCAAGTTTTACTAGGATTCATGGCTTAAATTAGATAATTCACTAATTTCCCAAACTCCCTAAATTACTACCTAATTCCACCATTTTGGGTTAATTTGAGAGAAAATTTAACTAGGAATTGATTATAAAACTTAAGAAATCATGGAATTTACTTACCTCAATAGTAGTGGTGGAAGATCCCTTGAAAAGCTCTCTAAAAGCTTGAGGTTGAAGATGAGAATGGAAGATTTTTGGCTAAGTCCCGTATTAAAAAGAGACTGCCCAGCTGAAGCTTCACTGCGATCGCGACAAGAGGCCTGCGATCGCGAAGGCAAACTGGCCAGACCTCTGCGATCGCGGCTAAGGTCCTTCGAACGTGAAGAACAAATTTGCCCGGCCCGGATGCGACCCTAAGCGATCGCGAAGATGGGCTGCGATCGTGAAGGTATAGGCTCCAGCCTCCCGCGATCGCACAGACAAGTCTGCGACCGCAAAGGCAAGGACCCAACCCTCCGCGATCGCAAAGAGGAAGTTGCGATCACATAGCACACCCAACAACCCATCCAACTTCCTTCTCTGCGATCGCAACCCTCCATCCGCGATCGCAGAGAAGAAAACAAGACAACAAAAATCTGGTTTTTCCAACTTAGCACTCGGGGGTCTAAAACCTACTCGATCCCCTCGGGACCCCGCCCAAAAGCACTAACAAGTTTGTATTCATGATACAGACTTGCTCGAACTTCCGGAACACGAAAAACAACAACGAAACTCAAAATTCAACCCCAAAACCAAATTGGATCAACATAAGAACTTAAGAATTCTAGAATTCACTTCAACGCACTGAACCGGCCTATACTACTCGGAATGACTTCAAATTTTGCAGACAAGTCATAAATGACTATACAGAACTATTTCCGATCTCGAAATTCCGTTCGGACCTCGTTAGCACATAATCACGTCCCAAACCAAATTTCAAACATAAGGAAATCCTTATTTCCATTTCGGGAGCCGAAATGCTCCTGGGTCATCGAAAACCCGAGCCGAACATACGCCCAAAGCCGAAATCATCATACGGAGCTACTGGAGCTGTCAGAACTCGATTCCGAGGTCGTTTGCTCAAAATTTTGACCGAAGTCAAACTTGGCCAAATAGGCCAACCTTAAGGAACCAAGTGTTTCTAAATCACCCAAGCCATCCCCAAATCCTGAACCACCCGCTCCCGCAAGTCATAAAGCACGAATAGACGCTATGGAAGGTTTTATTTAAGGGAACGTGATCCTAATACGCAAAACGACCGGCTCGGTCGTTACATTCTCCTCCTCTTAAACAAACGTTCGTCCTTGAACGGGTCTAGAATTGTACCTGGAGTGCTGAATAGCTGTGGATATCTGCTCCGCATGTCCTCCTCGGACTGCCAAGTCGTCTCCTTGGCTGGTTGGCCCATCCACTGAACCTTAACCGCAAAAACTGTCTTGGACCTCAACTGGCGGTCCTGCCTATCAATAATAGCAACTGGCTTCTCCTCGTAGCCCAACTTCTCATCTAACTGAATCGTGTTGTAATCAACCACATGCGAGAAGTCGGCGTGATACCTCTGAAGCATGGATACGTGAAAGACTGGATGAACCCCTGACAAGGCTGGGGGTAAAAAAAGCTCATAAGCAACCTCTCTGACACGCCTCAATACTTCGAAAGGACCTATAAACCTGAGGCTCAGCTTGCCCTTCTTCCCAATTCTCATAATGCCCTTCATCGTAGAAACCTTCAACATAACCTTATCTCCCTCCATGAATGCTATATCACGTGCCCGCTGATCTACGTAGCTTTTCTGCCTAGACTGAGCTGTGCGGAGCCTCTTCTGAATAATCTTCACCTTCTCCAAGGCATCTCTCCCCAAACCTGTGCCATATAACTTGGCATCGCCATGCTCAAACCACCCGATAGGAGAACGACATCGCCGACCATATAACGCCTCGAATGGAGCCATCTCAATGCTGGATTGATAGCTGTTATTGTATGCAAACTCCGCCAAAGGCAAGAACTGGTCCCACTGACCTCCAAAATCAATCACAAAAGCCCTGAGCATATCCTCCAAAATCTGAACCGTACGCTCTGACTGGCTATCAGTCTAAGAGTGAAATGCTGAGCTGAGGTCTATCTGAGTGCCCATCTCACTGTGGAAAGCTCTCCAGAAGTGTGAAGTGAACTGAGGACCTCGATCTGATATGATAGACACCGACACACCATGTAGCTGGACTATCTCTCGAATGTAAATCTGAGCCAGCCTCTCTGTCATATAAGTAGTAGCCACAGGAATGAAATGCACCGATTTGGTCAATCTATCCACAATGACGCAAACTGCGTCAACCTTCCACAAAGTCCGAGGCAACCCAACCACGAAGTCCATGGCGATGCGCTCCCATTTCCACAGAGGAATGGGCATCTGCTGAAACAAGCCTCCTGGCCTCTGGTGCTCGTACTTGACCTGATGACAGTTGAGACACCTAGCTACATACAACACTATATCCTTCTTCATTCTCCTCCACCAGTAATGCTGCTTCAAATCATGATATATCTTCGTCGCCCCTGGATGAACAGAATACCGAGAACTGTGCGCCCTTGCTAGAATCCTCTCCATCAGGCCATCAATATCTGGAACACACAATCGGCCCTGAAGTCTCAAAACACCATCCTCGCCCAGGGTAACCTCCTTGGACCTACCCTGGACCACCGTATCCTGAAGCTCTGCCAGACATGGATCATCAAACTGTCGAGCCTTAATCTCTCCCAGTAATGAAGACTGAGCAACCATATGAGCCAGAACTCGACAAGGCTCTGAAAGATCCAATCTCACCAGGCGATTTGCCAAGGACTGAATATCCAAGGCTAAAGGTCTCTCCTCAACTGCAATGTAGGCCAAGCTACCCATACTCATTGCCCTCCTGCTCAAAGCATCTGCTACTACATTCTCCTTACCCGGGTGATACAGAATAGTGAGATCATAGTCCTTTAACAACTCAAGCCACCTCCGCTGTCTCAAATTAAGGTCCCTCTGCTTCAGCAAGTACTGCAAACTACGGTGGTCAGTGTAGACCTCACAAGATACACCATACAAGTAGTGTCGCCAAATCTTCAAAGCATGAACAATTTCCACCAACTCTAAGTTGTGCACATGATAGTTCACCTCATTAACCTTCAGCTGGCGCAAAGCATACGCAATAACCCTGCCACCCTGCATCAACACACATCCCAATCCGACGCGCGAGGCGTCGCAATACATAGTGTACATCCCAGACTCGGAAGGCAATGACAGAACCGGTGCTGAGGTCAATGCTGACTTGAACTTCTGAAAGCTCGCCTCTTAATCGTCGGACCATCAAAACGGGGCATTCTTGTGAGTCAATCTAGTCAGTGGAGCTGCAATAGAGGAGAATCCCTCCACGAATCGACGGTAATAGCTTGCTAAACCCAGAAAACTCCTGATCTATGAAGCTGAAGTAGGACGTGGCCAACTCTGACCAGGTCAGCTCTGGTCTCAAGCCCACAGAAAGAAATCACACAAGATCGGTAGACCCGATATACTACCACAGAATCGCCCACAAGAGTGGACACATACAAGGGAGAACCCAAGGACTCACGAGGAACATCCAGAGAATGGGTAAACAACGCTGAAACATATGAGTATGTGGATCCTGGGTCAAATAATACTGAAGCCTCTCTACCAGAGACTGAAATAATACCTGTAATCACAGCGTCTGAGGCCACTACGTCTGATCTGGCCGGAATAGCATAGAATCTGGCTGAAGCACCCGAAGACTGAGCTCCCCCAGAACGAGCTGGAGCTGACTGACCCCCTCCCGACTGACCTCCCCCTCTAGGACGGCCCCTGCCAACCTAACCCCCACCCCTAGGTGTCGTACCGCTGGTGCTGGAATCATAGGCTGGAGACTCTGTTGCACGGCCTTGCCTCGATACCTGGGACAAAACCTCCATGTGTGACCCAGCTCCCCACACTCGAAGCAACCCCCTGGCACTACTGCTCGCTGCCCCGAAGAGGAAGAACCCTGAATAGCTAGTGAGCGGTGTGAATCCTCTGGTAAAGCACTGAAATAGGAGCTAGAGGATCTCTGATGACTGGAATAACCATTGGGTGCACTCTGGATGACTGGAGGATGGTAGGAGCGCTCTGGCATGGCACTAAACTGAGGCCTCGCTGAAACACCCCTGGGAGGTAGTGGAGGTGCTGAATATGAAGGCCTACTGAACTGACCGCCTCTGAACTGACCCCTGCCCCTAGTGGAGCACCCCTGAAGTTACCTGTGAACCTGGCCCTCTTGTCCTGCTGACCCTGCTGACCCGACTGACCCTGCTCCCTGCTCCTCAAACGATAACCCTCAATCTGTCGAGCTATCTCGACTAAAAGCTGGTATGAGGTACCCATCTCTACCTCTCTTTTCATGGAGGTCCTGATACCTGAATGTAAGCCTGCCACGAACCGTCGCACCCTCTCGGCATCAGTGGGCAATATCATGAGAGCATGGCAGGATAACTCTAAAAACCTCACCTCATAATCCGTCACAGACATCTACCCCTGCTCTAACCTCTCAAACTGACCCCGAAGCTCCTCTCTCTCAGACAGTGGAATTTATCTATCCAAGAATAGATAAGTGAACTGACTCCAAGTGACAGAAGGAGAATCCGCTGTCCTGCTAAGAACATATGACTGCCACCAGCAGCGAGCTCTGCCCTCAAGCTGAAATGTGGTGAAGTCCACCCCATGTGACTCTAGTATCCTCATATTGTGCAGTTTGTCCCTGCACCTGTCGATGAAATCCTAGGCATCCTCACCCCTCTCACCCTCGAAGACTGGAGGGCGAAGTCGAGTCTATCTATCAAGCATCTTCTACTGGTCACCCTCTACGACTGGCCTGGGATCTGGTTGTGCTACGATAGGGTGAACTCCACCCACGGGCGGTGTACCCGGAGTGTGATGTGCTGCTGCCTGTCTGGTGGCCTGAGCGGTAGGGGTCTGAACTCCCCATCCTGCCTGGGAAGTAGTAGGGTCTACTGGAAGTACGCCTGCCTGGGACATACTGTCCATAAATCTCAACATGCGACCCATGACCTCCTGGAAGCCTGTCGCCGTCATAAAATCCGTTGGAGTAGGAGCAACTGGAGGCATCTCATCCTGCTCCTCGATAATAGGATCCTCAAGCGGTGCAACTGGTACAGCTTTGGGACGCCCTCGTCCCCTACCTCGAACAGGAGCCCTACCCCTGCCCCTACCAAGGCCCCGAGCGGCGGGGGTAGCGGCCTCCCTTGGATCAGGAACATGAGAAGCATGCGTCCTCACCATCTGTGAGAGAGTAGAAGATAAATTTGAGTACATCATCGATTGCACGATAGGATATGAACAAAAGGAGTTTCTTAACGTCCTATAGCCTCCTGAAGATAAGTACAGACGTCTCCGTACCGATCCGCAAGAATCTACTGGGTTATCCCGTGATTCGTGAGACTACGTGAACCTAAAGCTCTGATTCCACGTTGTCATGACCCAAATCCTGATTTAGGTCGCGATGGCGCCCATCATCGGGATTAGGCAAGCCAATATAGAAGACACTAGGTGATACCCCTTCCCCGCCTGATTAAACATGTCGGAAATTACAAGTTTTTAACAATTTAACATAATGATATGACGATAAAATCATGAAGGCACAAGGCCAAAACAAAGCACATATATAGATATACAGCCCAAACCCAAAATATGTACTACGTGTGTGCCAGGAACTAGTGTCACGAGTGTCACGGGCAACTATAAGAATACACCGTGACAATATATGTACAAGTCCACAGTCCGAATGAAATAGAAAGGGAAAATGACAAAAGAAACTCAAAAGCTTGAGGTTGAAGATGAGAATGAAAGATTTTTAGCTAAGTCCCGTATTAAAAAGCGACTGCCCAGCTGAAGCTTCACTGCGATCGCGACAAGAAGCCTGCGGTCGCGAAGGCCAACTGGCCAGACCTCTGTGATCGCGGCTGAGGTCTTGTGATCACGAAGAACAAATTTGCCCGCCCCGGATGCGACCCTATGCGATCGCGAAGACGGGTTGCGATCGCGAAGGTATAGGCTCCAGCCTTCCGCGATCGCACAGACAGGTCTGCGACCGCAAAGGCCAAGGACCCAACCTTCCGCGATCGCAAAGAGGAAGCTGCGATTGCATAGCACACCCAACAGCCCAGCAAACTTTCTTCTCTACGATCGCAACCCTCCTTCCGCGATCGCAGAGAAGAAAACCAGACAGCAAAAATTTGGTTTTTCCAACTTAGCTCCTGGGGGTCTAAAACTCACCCGAGCCCCTCGGGACCCCGTCCAAAAGCACTGACAAGTCTGTATTCATGATACAGACTCGCTCGAACTTCTGGAACACAAAAAACAACAACGAAACTCAAAATTCAACCCCAAAACCAAATTGAATCAACTTAAGAACTTAAGAATTCACTTCAACGCACTGAACCGACCTATACTACTCGGAATGACTTCAAATTTTGCAGACAAGTCATAAATGACTATACGGAACTATTCCCGGTCTTGGAATTCCGTTAGGACCTCGATATCACAAAATCATGGCTTAAACCAAATTTCAAACATAAGGAAATCCTGATTTCCATTTCGGACGCCGACATGCTCCCAGGTCATCGAAAACCCAAGTCGAACATATGCCCAAGTCTGAAATCATCATACGGAGCTATTGGAGCTATCAGAACTCGATTCCGAGGTCGGTTTCTCACCCAACCATAAGGAACCAAGTGTTCCTAAATCACTTAAACCATCCCCAAATCCTGAACCACCCGCTCCCATAAGTCATAAAGCACGAATAGCCGCTATGGAAGGTTTCATTTAAGGGAACGGGATCCTAATATGCAAAATGACCGACTGGGTCGTTACAATAAGTCAATCAATCAGCAACATAGTTGTACCCATAAATAGGCATAGTACAATCCAGTTGTATCAGTCCCAAAAATCACGGATGAAATCAAAATCATAGGGGATTCACTGCTAATTAAGGAAAGTATCACACATACAAGGAAATAATTCAAAAAAATAGTACAAAATAAAAAGAAAATACACAGAATCACCTATTCAAGGAAGACATTACAAGTCTGAAGAATTTACACAAAGAATCAGTATAAATCATTAGGTGGGTAGTCAATAAGGCAAATAGTCAGACGTTTAAACAACAGTCATCGATCAAAACAGCGAAACCCTATAGAACAACAGAAGACTGAAATCCACAGCAATGATTTGAAGCAAGAATCACAGAGAATACACAGATAGTCTTATAAGAAACGAATGCACATAGTCATGTAACAAAGGACAACCTAGAAAATTAGGGTTTTAGCATAATAGTTCAGACAACAAGATAATCATGAGATACTCGTTCAAACACAGTAGAGATGGCTAGAAATCAAAGAAGAATTGTTTTAAAAACAGGGTTAAGAAACCCTAATTTTTGAAGTTGTAAAAAAATGGAATTTTCCAGAGAAAAAGTGTAGAAAAGTTTCATAACATTGTAGATATAAGACAGATCTTAAAAGAAGAACTAAAATATAGGGGGTTAGGGTTTCGTGGAACCCAGGGAAGAGGGAAAACCCCATAGATGTCACCGATTTAGGCCGGAAAGACTGTAACACTTACTCAAACGACCGAGAAAGGCCGAAAAGTGGCATGAGGCCTAAGGGAGGTGAGTGGACCGCTCCAGGTTCATCTGAAGGCCTCAGGGTATCACTGATCAGGTGAGAGGCAGGTAGATGGCCAGGAGGTGATGGAGAACCAAGTTTCAGTGAGAATCCACCGGAGAAGACGAAGTCAAGGAGACTTCTAGAGAGTCATAGAGAGATAGGGAGATAGATAGAGGAATTGTCTCAAAGGAAATGAGACGGGGGGGGGGGGG